>JAODAL010004383.1:0-157645 GCA_025379985.1 Phyllomedusa bahiana | reverse complement strand
CCCTTTTTTATGGGGACATCTGTTTATTCACAAAAAAACCTAAGAACGAGAGAATTTCTTAAAACTTGGGCACAGAAAAAGTCGAGCATCTAAATTTCTTCTTCCATTTTCAAAAAAACAGCTGTAAAGTAAGAGGTGACTTGACTTACTTGGCCAACTTGGGCAACTGCTACTTTTTGAACTTTGCTCAATTTTTAATGCATCTCCTGTCCCCTTCAGACAAGTGAATGTGAAAATACCCTTAGGCGATGTTCACATGGCTTAATTGCGGGGCGTAATTACGTCATGTGAACGGGGCGGGGGGCGGGGGGGCCGGCACCTCGCCGGCCCATAGACTATCATTACTAGCGGCGCTTATATGGTGCTAGTAAATGACCTGTCACTTCTCTCCCCGCGGCGGATTCTCCAAGCGGGGAGAGGAGACGTAATCCATAGTTCTCTATGAGAACTGTGGATTACCGTAATGACTAGGCCGTATTTCAGCCTGTAATTCGCGCAGTGCCCAAATAAGCCGTGTGAACATGTGGTGAGTCCACACAACAAGTAAAATTTATTCATCGGACTCTGCTGTCCAACATGGTTTTCAGTGAGTATTCCGCATGTTAAAGCATGTGGATTTTGTGGTGTTTTTTTTTTTACTTGCGGTTTATAGTCATAAATGAGTCTCATTCATTTCTATATAGTTTAGGATGCGGATCCACATTAAAAACCATATACAAATGTTTTGGGGCATTAAACACAAAGGGCCACATGTATGAACCTGTTTAGGTCTAAAATGAACTTTTTTGCCCATAGATTACTATGGGTAAAAGAGTGAGTTTTAGACTGAAACAATTTCATACATGTGGTCCAATGTTTTTAGCCATCCCTATTGAGATCAATAGTAAATTTCCATGAGTTTTCGCATGGAATATGGCCAAACTTTTTTTTACATTTTCATTTCACAACGCCAACTGCTGAAAATACGCGTTGAATGAACTACAACGTGTATTCTGTATTTGGATCCGTGGACACTAAATGGACCCAAACACACATCTAACAATGCTTTCAGTTGGCATTCAGACGAGTCATCGCCGATGGGTGTTCTGTATGCGTCTTTTGGATCCGTTCAAAGAATTGACATGTCACTTGATCTGTTTGACGCAGGAGACGCACTGTTTAAAACTATAAGGGTGCATTTCTGCTGCAGCAAAAACGCATCCAAACACGCAGCACACTTTGGGTGCGTGTCAGATGAATTTTATGCAGCACTTTTGAATACGTTTTTCGGATCTGAAAAACGTATTCCAAACACTGTGTGAGCATACCCTTAGGCTATGTTCACAAGGAGTAATTGCGGGACGTACAGCACGCCCCGTAACTACGCCGGTGTTCGGGAGCTCGCCGATCGGTGTGTACTCCCGTGGGGCAGGTGGGGCCGGAAACCCGCTGGCCCCATAGGCATGAATTACTCAATGACATGTCACTTATCTCCCCGCGCATCGTATTGTACGCCTGGGGAGAGGAGGCATAATCCATAGTTCTCTATGAGAACTGCAGATTACCATAATGACTGGGGCGCATTTCTCTTGTATTAGAGCGCAGTACGCCTCTAAATATGTGGCGAAATGTGCCCCAAGTTAAGCCGTGTGAACATAGCCTTACATTCCATATGTGGCTGCAAAGTAAGAGGTAATATAGTCATGTCCATGAGTTTCTTGAATGTATCTTTTTCTGTACCAGCTCTACTTAATTATCCTTACATTTGATTATTATTGAGCCCAATGACTCCACTAATTCTACTAAGCAGTAAGCATGCGGGAGCACTAGCAGACTTGGAGACCTGAAATCCCCAACCTTAAATGTTATTCACCTTTTTTTGCTTTACTCGTTCAGATTTTTAGATGCAGTTTTAGAAGCCAAAACCAGGAATGGATCATAATTGGAGGTTTTACCTTCAAAAACTGCATCTAAAAATCTGAATGATTTGAACTGCATCTATAAAAGCTGACTGTTTGAACGCAGCCTTATGGTTCACTATGAGACTATGTTTGGCTTATCCAATGGGACATAAACCAGACACCGGTCGGCGGTTGATTTAGGTCATGTTTGTGCATATCTTCTACAGGATATTAAAGTTTATGTTCATACATTCAGCCTTTAGTCTTAGCACTGTTTCTTGGTCTCAGTCATGTCTTTGAGCATCTTATACCATATGTACAGCTTTATTTTGGATGTGGAAAACATTTCAGCCCTATTACGAGTATACAGGACCTACTCCTCAGATAGGCTTAAGGTATGTTCACACGGCGTATTTGCAGGGTGTACATCAGCGCAACTTATTGTACCAAAGTACACCCCGCAAATATAGTAAAATCATTTACAAGACCAGCACTCGTTAAATGCTGTGAAAAATCACTGTCATCATTTAGATGACGATGATTTCACGATTGTATTTCTCTGCGAGTAATGCTCTCCCATAAAAAGAAGTGACCTGTGACTTCTTTCAGGTGCTTTCATGTGCCAAGAAATGGAAATTTATATTAGGCAGAAATCTGCTTCGGGCCATTGCATGTTGAACGTACACGCTTGCAGGCATGTACTTTCAACGGCGCTACCGAAGGCACATTGTGGAGCGTACCGGTGAGCACGGCAATATGCCGTATAAACACACCATAAGGCTGCATTCAACTGCATCAAAAATGCAAGTAATAAAAAACATGCGGTTTTCTTAATGCAAGTGGCTTTGTAACTAATTTGGAACACAGGTAGAATTGGGATTAGTTAAAAACAGATGCTTTAAAAAAAAAAAAAAAAAAACACATTACATCAATTAGTAAATGTACCCCAAGACTGGGCTCACATGATGTTTTTTGCCCATTAATTCTGATGCAGAAAATGTGCGTCTTCACCAAAATATACATACAAACATATCTGAAGTTTCCCATTGATGTGTATTGTAATACACATCAGTGGGGAACAAGATAGGTGACATGTAAAAAAAAAAAATGTGGACATGACAATTATTTGCACGTATATTGCACTGAAAATGTGATGCGCTAATACATGTCCTAAAAGGTGTTGAAATTTTTGTAAGGAAAAAAAATTCTGTTGCACAAAAGAAATCTGAAGCTGTGCTCTGGAAAAATACACTGTGTGACTAGAGTAAGGTAGGCTCACATGATTGTCCGATGCAGAAACAGTGTTATTTCCTCATTTAAAATTCAACGCTTTTAAGTGTGGAATTCTGATGAGGAAAAGATGCTGGATGCCCAAGGCACATTTTCTGCCTTCTAGAATAGTATTGTCCTCGCGGAAAACACCTCAACGAATTTACATGTCAATTCATTGTCAGCGCTTACAATATGCGGCAAAAATACCTGAGTAAAATCAGTGTTGTCTTAACGGCGAAGCTAATTTTACATAGGGTAAAATGTAAATCAGTTTATCATTGGATTGGACGTTGATTCTAAGGCAGATGCAGTGCTGACACCAGCCCCAGAATCAGCATCCAAATCCCCCGTGTGAACGTACCCTAAGGGTATGTTCACATGGCTAATTTGCAGGGCGTAATTCGGCACATAATTGCGCTGCAATACCTCTGAATTATGCCCCGCAGATACGGTAACTCAAAGCTCTCATTGAGAGCGATGTTTCAGCCCTGCTCTAGGGCATTTTTTTCAAGGCTTAAAAAAAGCCCTATAGCAGGGTAGAAACATTGCAGCATGGGTGAACAAAGATTCAACATTTTTTACTTTTTCAAATTTTGGAGTGCTGTGATTTTTCCTTTGTTATTTACGTGGTTTATGGTCAGGACTGATCATTTGGCACCCACTTGGATTTGTTTTTTGTTTGAGCGCTGTAATTTTTTAGCTTTTTGGATTTATCACAAATCTATACATTGGGCAACATGTATGAACTTTGGTGCTGACAGGTCAGTTCTAAATAGTTTTAAGGTATTGCAGAATGCACCAGAATGTATGAACCTGTTCTTCTGCAGGTCATACATTCAGGCGCATTATAGTGCCAATACAACAACTCAAACTCAGGCAACACATCTAACCTAGTCTGGCTGTTCTAACTGTTCTGCGCCTAGATTTGTCGTCAAAGAATTATAAATGTGTCTAATTCTACGAATGTGGTGCAACACCCCCAGAACGCCCAAAACTTTGGCGTATTAAAAAGTATTGCGCCGGTGCTTATCGCACCAAAGGTTGCAGTGTGAGTGTTCAAACATCTATAGAACAGGTCTACTAAAGCTTTTTGACACCAGAAAATTGGCACAGCACCCTTCTTACATGTGACCCATAGTTTGTAAGGCTGAAAGAAAGCAAAGGTCCATCCAGTTCAGCCTGTTGTCCTTTTAGTGTTGATCCAGAGGAAGGCAGAAACCCCCCTAAAGTAGAAGCTAATTGCCCTCATTTTAGGGAAAAAAATCTATCTTGACTCCAATGTGGCAATCAGAATAAATCCCCGGATAAACGACCCTTCTCCAGAATCTTGGTCACTATAAGGGGATGTTCACACAACGTTTCTTAGATGCGTATTTAGATCTGTGTTTCGGAACCAAAATGGCCCTAAACACGCATCTAACAATGTGCGGTGTGATTTTTAGGGTATGTTCACACGGTGTAATTTCGGAGCGCATTTGCGCTCTAATATGGGCGAGATGCGTGCCGAAATTACGGCAATCCATAGCTCTCAAAGAGAACTATGGATTACGCCTCGCCCCCCCGCGCATACAATACGATCGTATTGTACGCGTGGGGGAAGATAAGTGACATGTCAATTATTCGTGGCGAATACGTGCTGCGAGTAATGAGTGTCGATGGAGTCGGCGGGCTGCCGACCCCCTCGCGCCGCGGGAGTACGTGCGTATTAGCGCGAGCTCCCGAAACACACAATGTACTGCGGCGCGTATTATACACGCCGCAGTACATCGTGTGAACATACCCTTATGTTGCTTTCAATGTAAAACACGCATCAGTGTTCAGACGAGTCATCGCCGATAAGTGTTTTACATGAGTCTTTCTGATGCATCTTTCGGATCTATTCAAAGTGTTGTCATGTCAATTCTTGATCTGTTTGACGCAGCAGACGCCCTGTTTAAAACTATACCGTGCGTTTCTGCTGCAGCCAAAATGCATCCAAACACACAGCACACTTTATATATATCCATCTTTGTTCACATAAAGTACCACAGTGACACAATAATATAATACAACATAATATAGAATACTATACAACTAAAAAAAAAAAAAAATTCTTCTACTTTGGGAGGAAATGACACGTTTGCTGCTATACTCCTGACCACAGGTGAAAAGTAAAAACTATTTTTTAAATATTTTTATGCATTGCAGGGATAACTTGAATAAAGGGGCCCCGTAACGGGAACAAGCCCCAATGAACATCTCCCTCACCTCAGAGTCTATTCTGTCTGATGCATTCCCTTCATCGCGCGAAATTTTCTCACGGAAACTACATTGGAAAAGACATTCCCAAAGGCGTATTCTGGTGTCGATAAATGAAGTATAGTTAGTGAAGTTGTCCGAGAGTTTTCCAAATTAAACTAGTTGCAATAAATGAATCTAGCTACAATGAATAGCTTTCAACATGTAGGGAAAGGTAATTGAAGACTTTTACCAAATACATTGCTACATTGATTTTTCTTTGGTCAGGAGATAAAGAACATGTTATCTCGTCTTAGAGCACAAAAGTTTCTCTGGTTACCGACCACCTCTCCCTGCTCTCTCTTATCTCTCATTCCTCGAAGATGCTGCCAGTCAGTACAAACTGCATTGGAAAACGCTAAACCTACAGCATGCTGTATTTGGAAAAAATTCAACTGGCCCAAAAAACACACCTAAATTAAAAAAGAAAACATCCACAAAGAATAAAGATTTATATTTGCCTATTGACTTCCAACTAACATCAGGCCAGTGGAGTCACAAAATAAACCCATTGCTGCAGGAGAAGTAATCAAAGACCAGCAGGGACCACCATTGGCGATGGAGCATCGGGAGTCATAACTGAGGAGTAACATATTTTTAATTTTCTAACATACCGCTCAGACAAAACCCCCTTTAAAAAAGACAATTATGCAATTTTTTTTATAAAAGATATCAATGAATCATGGTTTTTAAGATCTATGTTTGCTGCCCTTATATAGGATCCTTAAAGGGGTTGTCTCACTACATTGATTAATCTTACCTCAGTCCCGTTTTCTCGGTTTTTATTTTAATTCAGGGGGAAGTTTTTCTGGCTTCTACAGGGGGCAGTAAACCGGTCTTACAAGCAAAGTGCGGGCAGCCTATCAGAGAGATCAAACAGGTCTTAGCTAATGACCAAAGGGACTGATGCAGCCCAAAAAAAGGGGGGGATAGACATACTTTTTAAGGGACAATATTTGCTAATGACTTTTTTTGCAAGTCTTTTAACAAAAAAGCAACATTTATTGAGAAAACCCCCCTTTAATTTCTTAGGCTATGTTTTTACCACTTTAATACAACATTTGGGGCACAAAAAATGAACGGGGCGCGCAAATCGGGCGTCTTTTCACCGAAAACAGCACATTCGTATATTTTTAACCAGCCCCACTGCAACCAGGCCATTACAGAGCCCCCGGGCACAATGTAATGCGCCTGAATCTGGGGGGGGGGGCTGCGGAGGGGTTTAACTACAAACCTACAACTTTCACATTTAGTTTTTAGTACGGGGAAATCCAGCGCATTACTGCGGAACAGGTGAACCACTTTAAAAGTGGTTTACCTGAGCCTGAATTGTCACTTTTGCGCCAGAATGCGCCTGATTTATGACCCGCAGTAGACCGGGTTCATAGACTCAGTCACATTCTACACTACTATTGTGCGCAATAAATTTGGCGTCTGGATGCCAAAAATCATACATGCCGCCCTTAGTGTGTACACCAGGAAAGCTCTTAAAGGGGTTTTGTGATAATATAATGACGTGGGAACATCCAAAATGCACATTTAATCAAGTCTGTAAATAATATAATTAATTATAAATATATGTACCATATTGGATCAACTCTCTCCTTTCTGTTTCCTCTGTACACTGTTCGTTGTCAGAGTTTCCGACCAGCACTGATCTTCTGCCTTGCTGGCCGTGCTTGATCAGCTGTAATAGGCAGGTATATTTCCCCCATTTTCAGATTATAGGGGGGTTATATGCCCCAAAGGCGGGTAAAGGCCCCAAAAGGGCGGGTATGGGGCAGGCTGTAAGGTGGGGGATAGGGGGGGCGTGGGGGGAAAAAGGGGGGAGGTATAAGGCGCTTAGGCAGGGTATGGGGCCGCGAGGCAGTATAGGGCGGAAACAGAAAACGGGTAAAAGGCGGGCGTGGGGCAGTATGGCGGGCGTAGGCAGGTAAACCACGAGGCGGGTATAGGGCAGGTATGGGGCCGGGAAAAGGCGCTTAGCAGTAAGGCAGCGAGGCAAAATATCAAAATAAAAAAACAAAAAATCACTTTCCGGGACCCCGCGCTCCGTCTCCCGGGGGCCCCGCCTGCTTAATCTTCTTCCCCCGGCAAAAAGGGGGGTTTGACTCACAGGCCCGCATGCAGCGTGATGACACACTCTGCCGGCCGGATCCGGGACAGCCCCCAGCCCCGGGCCGCCCGGGCCACGGGGGAGCACGGAGCGCTCGCTCTGTGCCCCGCAGTGGTAATCCCTTCACCTATATCGCTCCGGAGAGCCCAATAGGGAAGGAATCGGACTGCCGGGGCCAGCCGCCCCCCGGGACACGTGCCTGTACTGGGCCTTCCTTATATGGCTCCCAGAGGACCCATAACTGAACCCCCCGTCGCGCCCGGGCCTCACAGGCCCAGCGCAAAAGTACAGTTTACAAGCCCCCCCTTACTTTTTAAAAGGGGTACGTTTTACATTAGTCGCCCCCTCCCTAAATCCCCCTCTCTTACAAACGGGGGTTTTTACTATCGGGGAAACACGTATAGGGGGCTCCAGCTCCCTAATGGGCTCCCTACAACCTATAGGGGCCCCTAGCAAACCATTGGGCCCCTAGCTACCTATGGGGCTCCTAGCTACCTATAGGGCTCCCTATTTCCTATAGGGGCCCCCACTACCTTCTGGCTCCCTACCCCTATGGGCTCCCTAGCTACCTAGGGGCCCCACTGCTTAGGGGCTCAAACAGTGAAAGTACATTCGGGTTCCGGCTTTTTTGGCTGGCCGTTTTCTAATCATGCCCACAGGTTCTTACTTTCCCCAAAACCACTGTGCATATTACAGGGATAACATGTAAAACCAAGTGGGACCATGCCCCACGGAATTTCGCCCAAAGTGTTTAATCTTAGTCACAGAAAGCAAGGGTGCAAGCTAAAAAATTTTTAAATTTCCTTAAATCCCTATGGGGGAATGCAATTTTAAAGTAAAAACGAGCAGTACCTTACAAGCCCTTTTGCTTCTGCATTCTGCAACTGAAAAGCTTGTACTAAATGAATTATACTTAAAAGTTCATTGTATTTACAAAGTATTCCTGGGCATGGTGCCATGTTCAAAAAGGATTTTACAGTAAAAAACTGGTTTTAAAGGGGAATGATACCGAAAAATATAAAAATGAAGTTTTAAATTAATGAAAACCCCGCAAAGTACTAAAACATTTTTTTGTCTCCTGAAATACAATATTTTCCGTCTTTGTATATGTGTTAAAAGGGGGTTGTCTCACAAAAATTTTGCTTTTTAAAATTTTTAAAGATTTTGCAAAAACAAGTCACTTTGAAATATAGTCCATTAACATTCCTACCTATTCCAATATTCCCCTCTTGAATGGCGCATCAGCTCCTCATTGCATACCATACCTGTTTAAACTTTCCTGATAGGCTGCCAGCCTGGCGCTATAGCTACAACCGGCTTTTTCTGCAGCCATGGAAACCAAAAAACCCCCCTAAATTTAAAAAAATTAAACCAAGAAACAGGACGGGTAAGATAATCAATGTATAAAAACCCCTTTAAGTTCTCTTGCAAGGTTAACATACTGTAAGTGCCCAATTCTTGGCCTTGTAAGATAATTTTATATTATTTTATGCACATTTTTTATATAATCCATTGGCCATGTAGATAACACCTCCAACAGCACAAGGTACAGATGTAGAGAAAACTTTTACTTAATAGTTTCAATGGAAAGTGCTGTAAAAGAGGAGTGTTTAAAAAGTACTAACAGTTCTTAAGTCTGTCGGGGAGATTAAAAATAGAAAAAAAGACAAGCTACCTTGTAAACCCACTCACTTGAGCACCACTGCCAATCCTAATAATTCTAGTGGATGATGTCTCTGTTCATTCTTTATGTGCACTCTGAGGCTATTCACAGGCCGCAGCAGTCTCTTGCTGGATATACTCCACGTGACTAATGTGGTCTGTGACTGTTTGAAGGTCAGGGAAGTAATTGGTGACTCAGGGCTGGGACCCCGGGCACCAAACAGCACGGGGAATGGGGGGTTGACAAGAAAATGTTTTTTTTTTTTAATCATCCCCGACAAGCTGCAAGTACTTTTGTACCACCCCTTTAAGTGTCAAGGTAAGTTTGCTATTTTTTTATGGGGGGGAACTGTAAAAAGGGGCCCTGGTCAAGGAAAGAAGGCACCAACAAGGCACTCTGTTAGGCTCCATTCACGTCACGTTTGTCACCCTCATTTGTGGTATCCATGTAAAATCCTGACCAATACAGCGACTAGATCACACTTTTATATCCAATGCACAAAGCATATAAGTTCAGTAAATAGGGCAAACGTAGTTCAATTCGGGGTTTGTTTTCTCATAATCTCTATACTTTTTTTGTGGGGTTCGTTTGGGTAAAAATTTTTTCATGGGGTTCCCAATGGATACTACGAACAGGAGTGAGAAACGTGATGTGAATGGGACCTTATGGTCACAGAATTGAGATAATAGGTTAGTGCAGCAAACACATCAAAGCCTGGGTAACGAAAAGCTTAACTAAAGACCCCGCTCCACAGGATAATAGGTTAATATTAAAGGGGTATTCTCGTTTCACCATTTGGCAGCCGTTTATACTGGTTGCTAAGCAGAGCTTCTGAAATGGAGGGGCGTGTTTCTCCTCCCAGTAGGGCGTACCAGACACGCCCCAAAGTGTGCACGTGAGAATTCATTCTGTGTGAGTCAGGGTAAGGTTCTCAGCTGTCGTTGGAAGTGAAAAGCTAAGTGTAACTCCATAGTGTATATCTACATTTCTCGCTCTCTCTACATACTTTGTAATTAGAATGGGTATTTTACATTCAGGACTCTCAGAAAGATGGGCGATTTATTTTCTCGGTCTCTCACACACAGTGATATATCCTGCAGATTATTACACCTCTGACCTCTACAGAGCTGCAGAAAAAAACTATATGCTTTATCTGTTTGTGTTTACATAGGACTGCACATGATCTCTCTCTGCTACAGGACCTCTGATCGCTGTCAGTGTCCACCCCCGCATCTCTCTCTCTCGTGCACACGTAGCCCTGCGTGCTGTCGTCCGCGACCTGTTTCCTGCATCTCCCTCAGACGCGCGTTCACAATTACCGGAGGTGGGACCCGGGCGTAACCCGACCGGAGCTCTCTGTTCGTTCCCAAGCACTAAACAAACAGCCCGTTCTCCTAAACCGGACATGTTTACATTTTTGGTCCCCTCCTTTTAAACGATGATCTTCGTAGTGACAAAACCCCTATAACAACCGAGTTTTACTGAAGTTGGATGATGGTTCCACTAAGGATGAGGCAACACAAGTGGCTGGCGACATGCAGCCAAAACCACACTGCTGCCAATGGCCGTACAGATTTGCTGGTATCTCAGCCAGCCATTGGCAAATGCATAGGGCTCTTGCCATCACAGCCTGAGGAAATCTTGCCATGTATACACACCATAAAATCTATTATCTGACATTGGCATTACCATCCTAAATTAAAAGGGAATGCTTAATATTACTAGTAGCCTTCTTCACCCACCACCAATACCTAAAACTGATGATGACGTGATATTTGGTGGAAAATCTGACAAGGAAACCCTTTTTATAGAAGTTTTCCTGAATAGTTTTCTGAAACTATAGCCATTGATTCTGGCATCTAACTTCAGGCATTGACAAGCTTCATGTCACTCATTAATCATGATCAGACTGTATTCATGTTCTCTTTGCTAGCGTTTAGTTGTTCCATGTATAATTCTGTTTCATTCTGTTTTCCAGTGCTTCTTCAGGGATCACATGGGGTAAAGTGGTCTCACTATATGCAGTGGCTGCGGGACTTGCAGTTGACTGTGTAAAGCAATCTCAGCCGGCACTGGTTTTGACTATCGTGGACTGTTTAGGAGAATTTGTACGCAAGACTTTGGTCACTTGGCTGAAGCGGAGAGGAGGATGGGTAAGTACCTCGTTGTCATTACAAATTCACCAGTCCTCTGGTGTTAGCTCCACACTTCTGTTAAAGGCTATGTTCACATTTGCAACCATTTTTATTGCTCCATTAAATCTCAATTTAAAAACATCCTACCATTTTGCATTTAAAGCTCCTATGCCAACCTGAATCTCCAGAATAACAGACTATAAAATTTGTGTATAGTTTGATCTTGCAGTCATGTTAAAAGAGTTCTTCCATGAAAACCATTTATCACCTATTCAGTGTTGGACTTGGTTACCTGGGGGCCACTGGTGGAGCTGATTCTTGGGGCCCAGCAGTGAAGATTATTCTTGGAGCCCACCGATGGAGCTGATTCTTTTGTCCCACCAATGGAGATGAGTCCCGGGGCCCCTCTTACAGCTAATGTGGATTATGTGCATTACAGCATATGCCTCTTGCTTTTTACCCCTCTTTCTCTGCTTTAGCTCCTTGAGCCGAAGGACGGAAAAGTACCTAATGACCAACTAAATGTTGTAGTTTTTGCCTCCTTGTACTTCAACGGTCATAACTTTTGTATCTTTTAAGTGACGCAGTTGTATGGGGGCTTGTTTTGTGCAGGAGAAGTTGTATTTTTGGAGCGTGTAGTTTAAATTGACAAATAAATTACTGCAGAATATTTTTTATTTTTGAATTTATTTTTTGGGTTGTTTACATTTTTTTTTACACCAGTCACATTTCAAACTAAATAACCTGTTAGATTAATTCTACACATTACAGTTGTGTGGATACCTAATATGTGTAGTTTTTTTTGTGTGTGTAATGTATGCACAAATATCTTTTATTAAATATTTATTTTTATTATTTTATTTTTTTTCTACACTTTTTTATGTTTTTTACTTTTTTTTTTAAATCTCAGGAAGGGATAACTGTTTTACATTTTTTTACAATTAGTAATGTTTTAGCATGTTAAACCCTAAAAAAGCAGTCCCAGACTTACCATGCCCAGGGGCCCAACATGCACATAAGTTCATCAGGGGTTTCCTCTGCTCTGCTTTGGGCCAGTCTAAGCCTGTACCTATCCATATGTTGCCTGTGGGTTGCCACCAGTGGGACCCCCCATAAGTACTAGGATAGGTGTTCCAGAACCCGTGTTCCAGAGGAATCTGAATCGAGCAATGATGATACACATGGACTAAAGTAATTTTTAGATTTTTTTTTGCGGGATAACCCCTTTATGCTAGGATCACACTGCATTTGGACTATACATTTAGGAGGACTGTTTGAAACATTCAGTCAAGCTTCCGCTTCCAGATGTATGCCTATAAAGCTGGATCATTTGGCTTCCATTAAAACACAAAGTATATTGCTTGTTTGACTAGGCGGCTTAATATGTATAAGGCAAATATGTATACATGCATATACCGGCCAAACACTTTTGGTATATCTAATGAAACATAGTCTATAGCAGATTACATGTATATTTTAGAAGATAAGACTCCAAGCATTTATGCCAAATGTGCTGTAATTCTATCCTACCTCCTTCAAGCTTCCCCTCTTCTGCTGTTTGTGGGTTAGCAAGAACACATGACTGTGGGATAGGGGTTTGTTTAAAACCTTTATCCTTGAAGACACATAGGTCTGCATATTAGCTGGAGATGAAAAAGATTTAGGATTGGTGCTATATAAAAATTAATATTATTATAGTTTATACATATCCTGTGCAGCTATTCCATCGAATGAAATGTATATATATGATGATGCCAGGACCAAAACAGCAAAGTAGTATTCATTTACACAAAGCATCATTATCTTACAGAGAAAATATTTTTTTTCTTTAGAATGATTTTACTTAATATTGGGATAGGTTCTTTATTCCAAGAATTCATGTTGCAATCTCTAAACTTTCACAGAATGCCAGAATAACATCATTTGTCATTTATGTTTTCTGCTATAGATAAATCACTGTCATTTAAGATTCCTTATTTATTAGGAAACAATTCTTTTTACTTCTCTACATTGCAAGTGGATACATGTTAATTACATAGTCTCGTTATCACCACCAATATTTTCAGCAGCAATTTACTATCAGCGGGTGTAAACAATGATGAACATTGATGATAGTGCCTAAATCTTACCTGGATCCCATGTGGAAAAATAGCCTGAATTCCCATTTATGTATATCAGCCTCCATCCTGTAACCTATTGCATATACTAAGAAAAGTTGTTACACTTCTCATACACCATGGCCTAGTAATTTTCAAATAAAATGAAAAAGCCCAAACCCTGTCAAGTCCATACCATATATTTACTGGCTCTATTAAGGAGGGAAAATAATTGTAAATGGACCATGTTGGGAACTAAGTTTGCGCTTTATTACATAGGATCCATTCAATTTCAAGGTAAACCTTTTGTAGTTCCCCCATGAAAGGGACTGGTTTTAGGTGGGTTTGGGGTGACAATCCACAGACAATTTTGGGGCGTTTTAATTTTCCCTGAGCCATAAAGAAGTATCAAAATTCCGGGTCAAAATAGGGCCGCAATGGTGGCCCTACTTTGGACGGGCCCCACTTAATTTTTTAGGGTTTTTTTAAATTAAACCCCCTTTTAGCATAAAAATTTGGGAAAATTTTTTTTTAACCCTGCTAAAGAAACCTTGGGGCCTTTTCCTTTATTAAATTCCCCATTTTTAACCTTCCCTCAATAAAAGCAATGCTTTGTTTTTTCCCTTATTAAGTAGATTCTCTTGGGCCCACCCCAGTTTTTTTCCATCAGCAAAACTTATTTCAAGTTTAGCGGGCTTCTTTTTTACAAGTCCCCTTGGCTTCTCAAAAGCTGTAAATTTTTTTTCCCTTAGTAGTTTTAAAAAGGCGCCCCCACCAACAAAAATTGATGCATTTCCAGTTTGGCAGCTCTTTAAATTTTTCCCCTCCTCCCAAACTGTCACTGTTTTCTTAAACAGGGCCTACAAAGCGGCTTCAAATTCCCTCATGAAAATTTACAAACTTTAATTTCATACAAATGCTTGCACACAAACACTGCAGCACGTCATTCATTTCTTGACTTATGTTCATAGTCCTACAATACTCTGGAAAAGGGGTTTGGTAAAACCCTTTTGTTTGCTTGACGGCTTTCATTACTAAAACCCAAAAACCATTTTAAATTTGGTCCTTACTTTCACCACCCCAATACAAACACTGCTATTATTTAAAACAAAAACCAAAATAGGGGGATTAAAGGGGTTTTATTTTTTGGGAAGGTTGGGTTACTTTTTCATTTTAATTTCCCCTATGAGATTAAATTTTCCCAAACCCAAGGGCGAGTCCTCCTCTCAGAAAGGGGTTCTCATCCTCACTGAAAGAGCTGTGACTTTCCCATTCTGTGTGAAGCAGGGGAAAGGGAAGGTAGTTGGACAGCCTGCAGCCTCCTGCAATTTTTCTTTTGTGTCTCCCAGACCCCCTTCCCCCTTTACTCGGTTCCAGAAGCCTCCTTGCTGTTTTAAAACCAGTTTATACACACACCCTTTAACTGAGGAAACAAAAGTGGGGGAAGTAAAACTGTCCCCCCCCCCCTCTTTATCGGGCGGGGATGTTTTGACGGGTGTTAAAAGGGGAAGGAGAACGGATAAAAAGACTGTGTTATATGCGGGAACTATGATTTAAAAAACAGTAATTAGCCAGTTTGTTCCCCTTTAGAGTGGGGGGAGTAGAAAAAAGGGGGGGGGCCCGCGCCCTTTTCAGTTTAGCTGGTTTCCTATGGGTTTTTCCAAAAGCTCCGGGGAAGGGGTAAACCTGTGTGCACGCAGCCAATCAAAAAAGTGCAGAGGGGTGCCCGGGGGGAATTTTAGAAGGGGGAAATTTTCCCAATAGGGCGAATGAAATGTCGCCGGGCCCAGGACAAAAAAAGGGGGGGGTTTTGTCCCGTTTAGCAGATGCAAAAAATGCTTTTGATGACAAAAGCAAAATTTTTTATTATAAAAAAGTGACTTAGGTAATGCAAACCAATTACAAATGGTCTTATTTTTAGTGTCCCCATAACCTGAGATAGGATCTTTGTAGCAAGAATACCCCTTTAAGCAGATTCTATGCAGCCATGTGTAACCTAGGTGGAGTCTACCCTGGATAAAAAACAATCTGCCAAAAGTTTCTTTACCTGTTTAGCAAATTCACAAACATCCTACTTGAAGTGGCGCAATTGCTGGATGATACCTCAATAGTTTAGTGTCTCTCCTTGCCCTTTTTTAATTGCCTGAGGATAACATTTTTACATTCAACCTAGTAAGGCTCACTGCTATAAGTTTGCATGCCGTCTTTGTTTTCATCCAATACCTTCTTTCTATATACACAATTCAACCTTGAAATGACCAAGAAGGACAAGCCTTAAGGTTATAGAAATCGAGGAAGTAGCAGGTGTCTCTAAGATCTGCAAATGATCAAATTTGTGGCACGAGTGAAAGGCATAAAATCCAACAAAGTTTTTTTTAGCTACAAAAAACCTCAAAAATCAAATGAAGTAGTGGGGAAGGGGGGGGGGGGATGACTGTGCAATGCCTCCAGCTAATTGACATGCCAGTAATCGCTACTTGTTGCAAACTGAGAGGGACAGAATCCTTAAAGGGGTTTTGCCCTCCTCCTTCACATGCATGGGCAGCTCATAGCTAGCTGCAAGCGACAACTGCAGTGGAATTTACCTCATAGTAAAACCCCTTCAAACTGAGAGACCTTAGTTTATCACTCTGGCAGATCGCAGGATACCTAGGCCGACATGTCAGCACTGTTCAATATTGCAGGTCCTGGTGGTTGGGAGAAAAACATCAAGCTGGAATGACAGTAAGAGGTGAGCATGGGCGAACCTCTGTATGGATAGATTGACTGGAAGGATGGTGCTTAGCGATCTATTCCGTACTGAAACTGAAATTGGACATCACAGTGTTGATACAACCCATCAAAAGGCATTTGCACAACATTGGGCTAGGATCCAGACAGTTAGAGGTGTTACATTGAGGCTTTCATGGAGCACAGCAAGACAGCAATGGAGAATGGAATGAAGGTCTGTCCACGTTTGTTTTGAGTCCCACTTTTGTACTGGATGCAAAGATAGTTGGAGATTGGTCTGGAGATTACATGGGCAATGCCATGAAGGGGCATTCACAAGGAAACATCACACCAGTCCTACTCCTGGGATTATGAAGTGACCTGATAGAATGTATCATAGCCCGACAACCACTCTAGTCTTAATCTCAGTTACATTAACAGCTTGGCATCATGTTGACTTGGTCATGAAACCAATGGTATGGCCGTTTCTCAAGTGTCCTAGGAGCCACTTAAAACGGACAGTGCCAGGCAACCTCTTGCATGTACTACTGTGAACAGCCTGTGTGGACTCAATGTGCTACCATGGCCTGTAGTGTCTCCAGACTTGTCTTCCACCAAGCACATATGGGACATCCCTAATTGACAAATACAAAGGGAGCTGGCTGCAGGCAATCTTGATGATTTGGGTGTCTCAGTACATTTAGTGTAGCATATCATTCCTCAGACAAAAAGCGTGTAAGTGAGTGCATTTCTGTGCATGACGCTCATACTTAATACTGAACTAATCGAGATGGTTCAAATACTCTGTATCAATTTTTTTGCATATCATTAATATTTTTATTGACCCTCTGATTACCATAATTCTAACACTTTTCCTTCTTGGTGATGTAACGTCAATGATGGAGGGTATAAATGTGTATTATAAAGTTCTACCACAGATCTATAAGTTTGCCACCCAAAAATTTCAGAAAGTCTGATGGAAACTCCGACAGGCCCAACCAAAGTATTAACAGATACTAAACTAAGCAACTATTGCATTATTTAATTTTAATTATAACGTACTCTTCTACCTTATCTATATAAAAGGATTCTCTTTGCAGTTCCCAAGAGGATACCTAAAATAAGCAGTCTTCTAGTTTTCAGAACTAAACATCCTGCTACTGTACATTGTGCCCTTCTAACAGTGGTTTCTGGATTCTAATCTGCCGACTATATATCCGTCTTTCCACTCCACTCAATTTCACTTACGAATAAGTCCAAAGAAAGCATACGGAAATTAGTATCACACCATATTTTAATAATGACTTGAAGTTCAAATTACTCTTAAGCTGGATTAAGAGGACTGTGACGTAGTTTAAATACCAGGAATTCATTGGGAAGGCAAGTCCTGTCTGTGGCTTTCATTCCCGATACCGTTTAGATTACTTGCTCTCTGTTCTTCAGATAAAGTCATTTCTGGTTCACCGAGTGCAATGCTGAGGAGGTTAACTATAATACTTTATGTTACACAGATGCAAGTTAATGTAGTGTTAGCAAAACACTAGCTTAAATAAATATAAAATGTATCCAAGATCTTCGGAAGATACCTATTTATATACTACTAATATACTCTTTATACTGCCCTTAAGGCGAGATGTCCGAAAATTGCTGGTGCTATGTCAGTTTTTAGGCACATTAAATAAGTGTGAAGTGCGCCAGAAAGTCCGACCCTGTCAACAATCTGGCGTCAGGTATACTTTGCATAGTAAAAATAATGCGCCTAAAAATGATGCATAATGATCCATACTGAAATGTGCCTATTGAGGCGCATAGCACATCATTACAAGTGTATGTGTGTTAGGCGCATTTCACATTTTACAATTATGTGTTAGGCGCATTTCATATACCTGTAATGATAAGCTATGCGCCTCCATGTGCAATGTGCCTCGATAGGGGCATTACATACTCTACCAATGAAATGTTAGTTGCCGCGATTAGCGCAAATCGCGGCACATAGCATATCATTAGAAGCGTATGTAATGTGCCTATCGAGGTACATTGCGCACGGAGGCGTATAGCTTATCATTACAAGTATATGAAATGCATCTAACACATACTTGTAAAATGTGAAATGCACATGTATGAAACACATATACGGCGCACAGTGTATCATTTTTAGGCGCAATACAATGTGTTGGTCCTGGCATATAATGCGCCTAGTTTTGGTGTACGACAGTGCATTTACATCCAAAATATGGCGTCAAAAGCAGTTTTAGTGCAATATAGACCAAAAAACTGGCGTTGGCGTGTTGGGAAATGTCACCCTTAATGTGTTGAGTGCAAACAACTTTCACAGCATCCAGAATAAGAGCAGGTACGAGTTTGTAGATGGTGCTTGGAATTCAGGAGGACTACTATCAGCTGCCAGCTGCTTCCAGCCCTCAAAATCTCCAAAAGAATTCCCAGACAGACATGGTTCATAATGTTCTTCCAAATGTCCTTTTTCATGGATCCCTGGCACAGTATAGTAAGGGCATGTCCCCACTGCACGGGTTTTCGGCCGGTTTTTCAGCCGGTTTGCGGTTTTTCAGACCGCCTGAAAAACCGGCCGAAAATGAGCACAATTGTGCTCTATGGAAAACCCGTGCAGCAGTCCCCCACTGCACGGGTTTTCCGCCCGGCGGTTTTGTCGCCGGCGTACACGCGACACAACATTGAACACGCACACTCTCCCGTCCGGTTTCTTGATGTAACCTGTGCATCTCTCTGGGTGGGGGGCGGGTGGTTCTCCGCTCATCGAGGAGAAAAGCAGTCACCCCCGCGGCCATGGGGACGGCCGCAAAACCGGACAAATACCGTCCGGCAAACCGGCCGGTATTTTTCCACTGCCGTGTAAACGGCCCCTAAGGATATGTTCCCAAGGCTGATTTGCAGTGCTGAAAATTTCAGTACTGAATCAGCAGAGAATCCACATCTAAAATCCGTGTCACAGATTTTGGAAGTGGATCTGATTCAGATTTTCAGCCTTCTATGTACTACAATGTACATACATACTGTTTTCAGAAAATATGAAACATAGAATTTTTTTTTTTTATTAGGAACTAGTCCAGTTCTGACGGGGCTTTAAGGGTTCAGTATGGTAGACTCCACCATAAATGAGACCATCTAAGAAACTGCACCCCTTAAAGTATTGAAAACAGCATTTAGGAAGTTTGTTAACCCTCTAGGTGTTAAAGGGGTTGTCCGGGACTTACAAAAGCTCGTTGTTCCACTGGGGTATGATTAGAAATAGAAAGAAAGAAGCCTACTACCTCCGTGACGCTCCCCTTCCGTCCCGGTGGCCGCCCCCCCTTATATCCTGGATGCCAGTGAACGTCCATCGTTCTCGTGCTATGTGCAGCAAATCACAGGCCAGAGGGGTCATGTGCAACTGACATTGTGACCTGTGATTGGCTGCACCTAGCACGTGAACGATCGACGTTCACTGTGCAGTCGGGATGTACGGGGACAGCCGCCGGGACGGATCGAGAGCGTCAAGGGGGTGGGTCAAGGTTGGCGTGAGTATGGTTATTGAAGGAACACCACCACAACCATAATCCTCATGTGATGAGTAATCGTCATGTTTTAATATTTTCTATAATAAAGATTTTTTGATAAAGATATTTTATGATTTCACTTTTTTTTTTTTTTTTGAAGATTTTAAATTTTAATGCATTATTCACTTTAACACAGTATATGTTACCAGGGAAACGCAACTCAACATTGATTCCCCTGATTTTGCCATTTTTAGCGATATACCATATGTGGCCCTAGTTTGCTAATTGACTCAACCTCAAGCCTCAAAATAGGAGCAGCACCTACTGGACTTTTGTGCCTCAATTTCAATAGTATATTTTTCAGGTGCCATTTCAGGTTTACGAGCACCCTAAAGTGCTAAAACTTAACAAACACCCCTAAACAGACCCCATTTTGGAAACTACACCCCCTAAAGAATATATCCAGGGGTGTAGTTATCCATGATAACTTTACTATGAGGGTTGATACAATTACATTACTAGTTTTATATAGTTTTACTACTTTACACAATAGAAATGCGTTTGTAAAAAATTGCATTTTTATGTCATCATAGACTGACAGCCAAAACTTTTTATGTTTTTCTGCATATGGAGTTATTTGGTACCATCATTGGTATCATTTTGGGGTTCATATAACACTTTCATCCCTTTTTATCAAGGTTTTTGGGAGGCGGGACAAACAAAATACAACAATTCAGGTAATGTTTTTTTTATTTTTATAGCAGTCACTGTGCGGTATAAATATCATGTTAGCAGGTCGATACGATTACAGCGATACCCATTTTCTATTTTTTTATGGTTACTGTTACTGTTTTTATGTTTTTCATAACTTTTTTGTGTGTACGGAGCTGTATAATGGCTTGTTATTTGCGGGTTGAGTTGATGTGTTTATTGGTATTATTTTTTGGGGGACACGACTCTGATCTCGTTTTAATCCATCTTTTGGGAGTGAGGATTAGGATAATACAGCAATTATGGTAGTGTTTTCGATTTTTATTTTTTTACAGTGCACACCATACAGTATAAATGTTAGTTTTCATCCGGGAATCGATAGGATTACAGTGATAACCAATTGATATAGTTTTTTATGTTGTAAAATAGTTTTTTGTTTTGTAAAATATTTATGCATCGCTGTCTTTTTAAAAACCATAACTTTTTTATTTTCTGTGCACAGAGTTGTGTAAGGGTTTTTGCAGGATGAACTAACGGTTTTATTGGTACCAGGTTTGAGTGTTTATGACTTTTTGATCGCTTTTTATTCCATTTTATGTGCTGTGGGATTGAACAAAAATCGCAATTCAGCAAATGTTTTTTCTATGACATTTATCATGCCGGTAAAATAAATTGACAGATTAATAGGTTAGGTTGTTATGCACATAGTGATACCAAATGTGTACTTTTTTATTTCTGATCTTTTTTGGGGCACTTTATGTTTGTAATGGGGAAAAGGCAATGTACGTGTTTATTTATTTAGGAGTGCATTTTTTCTGGTTTTTTTTCTTTTACTTTACTGTCACTCTTTTTTCTCTTGTCCCCATAGGGGATCTAGTAGATCATTGCTACAGTACATACAGTGCCTTTCAAAAGTATTCGGCCCCATTGAACTTTTCAACCTTTTGCCACATTTCAGGCTTCAAACATAAAGATATAAAATTTTAATTTTTTTATGAAGAATCAACAACAAGTGGGACACAATTGTGAAGTGGAACGAAATTTATTGGATATTTTAAACTTTTGTAAAAAAAAAAAAATGAAAAGTGGGGCATGCAAAATTATTCGGCCCCCTTAAGTTAATACTTTGTAGCGCCACCTTTTGCTGCAATTACAGCTGCAAGTCGCTTGGGGTATGTCTCTATCAGTTTTGCATATCGAGAGACTGAAATTCTTGCCCATTCTTCCTTGGAAAAAAAGCTGGAGCTCAGTGAGGTTGGATGAGAGCGTTTGTGAACAGCAGTTTTCAGATCTTTCCACAGATTCTCATAGCAATACTGCTATGTACTATAACTGTCAATCACTATACCCGGCTGTGCCCTCAGGGCACAGCTGGGCGTGGTAACGTCAGAGACAACCCAGAAGCCTTTGTTTGGCGTGCGGGTCATCATGGCAGCCATCGGCATCCTGCAATAGAGTCCCTCCCTCTGTCTTTCCCATAGCTGCCGTGGTCACATTTGATTGCAGCATCCAAGGGGTTAATTGGCCGCGACCGGAATAAACTCCATTCTCGGCCGGTGCTGAAGGACGCCAGCTGTACTGTACAGCTGGCTTCTCGCAACAATCATGCAGACTTTATCTTTGAACTCGTACGATCACCATGATGTACATTTACATGACTTTTCATTAACGCCTAGTCGTCTATGACGTAAAATTACATCAAATGTTGGGAAAGGGTTGAGTGGTTGTCATGTTGTATTACAATTACAAGGTAAATGCATGGCTGGCTGCATCTCCATCCAGCAGCAAGTTGAAAAAGGTTTTTTTTCCATAAGACAACTCCTTTAACTCCCTAGTGCCAAACCTATTTTAGGCCTCAATGATCAGGCATTTTTTTTATTCATCGCCATGCTACAAGACCTGTAACTTTTTTATTTTTCCGTCAAGCCAGAGGAAGGTACTTTGAGTTACTTATATACCTTATAGGTACTATATACTTCTGCTTTATAAATACTTTATAGGCTCTTTGAGGTACTTATAATTTATTTTCTTTTTTTTTTAAGGGATTTTCCTATCAGGCTGTTTCACAGAGCCTGTTCTTCACAACCAGCTTCAGGATCCCACTTCCTGTTCAGACAGATGGCGGTTCTACAGTAGTGACTGACATATCAGCTTTGCCATTTCTAGTTGAGCCTGTTACAGGAACATTGCTAATAGAAGGTTTTAAACATTAGGGCAAAAGGCTACAGAGCGCTAAAGAGTTAACGTTTTTAATAACATAGATAAATAAGCTCCTATGCTGCTAACATCACACAGTAGGGAGAGACCTCATCATTGTTGGCCAGGGCTTCTTGAACAATGAGTCGCAGAGAGAGGTGGTTGGTAACCTAGGGAAGTTTGTGTACCCAAGCAGGAGATAAGATGTGCTCTAACTATGAAAGAGTTAGGCTAGGTTCACACAGCTTATTTGCCGGGCGTACTTACGCCCCGCAATTACGCCGTGTGGCCGGGGGCGGGGCGGGAGCGGGGGGCCAGCACCTTGCTGGCCCATAGACTTGCATTACCAAGTAATTCACATGTCACTTATCTCCACCTTCGGCGTATTCGCCGCGCAGGGAGAGGAGACGTAATCCATAGTTCTCTATGAGAACTGTGGATTATCGTAATGACTGGGACGAATTCCAACCGTAATTTGCGCACTTCGGCGCGTAATTACGGACTGAAATACGTCCATTTTTTAACCGTGTGAACATAGCCTTAATAGTCTTTGTTTACTTTTGCCACCATGTTTAAAACTAATCATCGTCGTGAGAATAACTTTTTAAGTCTTTCTGGGGAAATGGAAATAAACAGTAAATTCAACATTAGTTGTTTTTTAATTTTACGCTGTTGACCAGACAGTAAAAACACCATGATAACTTCATTCTGTAGGTCAGTATGATTACGGCAATACTAATTTTATGTAGTTTTAATATCTTTTTACTCTTGCACAACAGAAACACTATGGAAAATTATAAGCTTTATCTTTGCATTTCAAGGCCCATAACATTTCTATCTTGTCATCAAGCAAGCCCTATTAGCACTTTTTTATGCCGTAAGAAGCATTGTACTTTTATTTGGTACCATTTTCGTTTTTTTTGTGGCTTTTTGATCACTTATTATTCCATTTTTATAAAGCGGATGAATAAAAAAAATGGTAATCTTCACGCTGTTCAACAGTAGAATAAATAACATAAGCTTTTTATACTTTGGGAAATTTAACATCTGGAGCTACCAAATATGCATAATTTTTTTTTACTTTTTGCATAAAGAAATGGAATTTGTTTTTATTTATATATTAAACTTTTTTGGGGTAATTTTTTAATCCCAATAGTGGACTTAAACATGCAAATCTTTGATTGCTCATATAACAACTTTTTGTTCTTGGGTTGATATGCACATGTCAGATCAAAGCACAGAATTCCTGAGCGGTATGATGGCTGGACATTCCCATCTTGTTTGTACTTGTGTATAATTGTTTGTACAGATGAATGAGGCACCCTAAGCCATCTGGAAATTACACTTGAGGATGATCCAGACTTGTGCAAGTCCACAATTCTCTTCCTGATAGCTTGTCTGATTTCTTTATACTTTCCCATGATGTTACACACAGAAGCAGTGTGTTTCTGGTTTGAATTAAAATAATTCCACAGGTGTGTCTCTACCTCAGAGGTTGCTCATACACCTTAATCTTCCAGAGGCTTGACATCATCATATGGTCTGTCCCAAATTGTTTAAAGGTATAGCAATCCTAGTGTATGTAAACTTTTGACCTTGCAGAAAGTAATAAAAATACTTTAAAAAATTCTCTCTCTTTATTCTGGTATATGGCAAATATAAGTAATTTTGGTTCCTAACTGACCTAAAACGGGTAAGGTTTATTCGGATTTCATGTCAGATAGTGAGAAAAAACATACATATGTGTCTTTTCATATAGTGTATGTAAACTTCTGGTTTCAACTGTATGTAATACAGTGTATTACTCCTGTTAGTATAAACTGACAGACACTCTATTAAGCGCTCGTGTTTTTTATACTGTAGCGAACCTGGCAACCACCTGTTTACCACAATTTCAGTTTCAGAACCCCCAGGAGTAGGGCCTTGAACTGGAGCCCTTTTGCCTTATTTTGACTTCTAATAGGCCTTAATCTATGATGCTGTAAAAATGAATTCCATGTTGCCAGTGTGAACAAAGGCTAAGCCTTATTTCCTTAAATGCTTCTTTTTTTAAATCTTTATTGTGTCTAACTTTTTTCTTCCTCTCCACAGACGGATGTAACAAAATGCGTTGTTACCACTGATCCTGGTCTCAGATCCCATTGGTTGGTCTCCAGTGCCTGCAATTTAGGCCACTTTTTGAAGGCAGTAATATTTTTTCTGCTTCGAGAGCGGTAAACTCTTGTCACGGCCAGAGTCACTTTCTGCCAGCTATCGCTTCCATTCATTGTCTGCGTCCTGATCCATTCGCTGCTCTACAGTCAACTCCTTGTGGAATATCGATGCTCACAATAATGAAAGTTTGGCTCTGCTACGGATTAAAAAAAGACAGCAGACAGTGTTGTCCTATTCCCTCTTCTCAGAGCTATTCCTGTACAGACAGAATTTGGCACTTCCACAGCATCCGCCTGTACTTTTGATTAACTCCTTATATTTAACTCATTACTCTCATACTATGGCCGAACCAAGACATGTGGATGCACAAAGGAAATCGTTCACCAAGACTGGGTGGTCAGAAATATTACACAGTATTAGAGAAGCACATGATAAAGAAATCAGATTTGTTCTACTAAATATGAATGTAAAGTGTATTCTGCAATTATGTATTGTGCAATTTTACATAAAAAAGGATTAGTGCTTTGGTGTCTACAGCTATTCCAATCAAATATTATATACAGGGCTGTAAAGATATACACAAGATACAGTATATGGGTCACTCCATTATGCTTCTCTAACAATTTATTGGGCATTTACATGCAATATCTTAGGCAACAAGAGAGTCTGGGCCTCCTCACCTAGTGGGCCCCTTGGCATCCGTACAGGATGCACCATTGGTATCTCAGACAACGTTTAATACCTTGTAATGTTTAGAACATATAAAGATCCCAAAATTAACCATTAGAGGGATTGTCTCACTACAATGATTCATGTTACCTCAGTCCTGTTTTCTTGGTTTTATTTTGAATTCAGGGGCGTGTTTACTGGCTTCCACTAGGCTGCAGTAAAAGCCAGGACTGTAGCTATAGCAACCAGTGCTGGCAGCCTATCAGGATAGATGAAACAGGTCTGTAGCTATAGCGAGCCGAGGAGCCGATGCAGCCTACTCTTGGAGTGCCTCTGCTCATACATCTAGAGAACAGGGCTGCGACAGTTTGTGGGCTGATAGGACACCAGAATGCTGGCACAACCCCGTACATACTTGTCGCGTTTAAACAAAGGTAGGTATTCACCTAGTGTGCAACATTTTTCATAAAAGGTCGTATTACGTCTTTGTTTGAGTTGAATCAGTGTGACTCCTTTGTATTGACGGCACTTGCAGATGCACTATGGGAGGTTTACTGGCATACATTTTAAATTGAAGTCAAAGAGTTCAACTGTTTAAACAGTAGTATGAGATCCATCTATGGTTGGCTTGAGGGTCATAGTTTTATGCTTTCAGTTCCACTACAGAGACTCAGGTTCCAGGTAAAACCACTTTTCAACTTGGTCTGGCTGTTCCACAGTAATTGCTTAGGTTTTGCTTCCGTAATTGCAATGTGTAAATCATCATGGTTGTGGTACAAGACGCCCCCAGAACACCCTGACATGGGCACATTACAAAGTGGCACGTACGCCACAAAAGGCGCCTACTCTTGGAGTGCGTCTGCTCATACATCTAGAGAACAGGGCTGCGACAGTTTGTGGGCTGATAGGACACCAGAATGCTGGCACATCCCCGTACATACTTGTCGCCTTTAAACAAAGGTAGGTATTCACCTAGTGTGCAACATTTTGACCATAAAGGTCCGTATTACGTCCTCTTGTTTGGAGATTGAAGTCAGTGTGGTCTTCTCTTCTGTATTGACTGGCTACTTGCAGATGTCACTAATGGGAGGTTACTGCATACAGTTTGTAAATTGAAGTCAATGGTAACAACGTATACAGTAAGCTTATGAGATCCCTCTAGTGGTGGCTGTAGGTACAAGGTGTTTAATATTTCACTTCATGTCTATGCAGAGGACTTAGAGTTCCATTAAGTAAAATTTAGCCACGTTCAATTGGGTACAATGTGAATAGTTAGTCATGCACAAACTTCCTGTAGAGTGTATTGGTTCCGTGATATTGCTTAATGATGAATGCATACATGGTAGGAAGGTTACTGCAAGAATCAGAAGACAGTATTTTTTAAAGGGGTTGCCTCACTACATCGATTCATCTTACCTCAGTGCTGTTTTCTTGGTTTCATTTTGAATTCAGGGGCGTGTTTACTGGCTTCTACTAGGCTGCAGTAGAAGCTAGGTGTGTACCTATAGCGACCAGTGCCGGCAGGTAGGATAATGTTAATGGACATATATTGTAAAGTGACTTGTTTTTGCAAGATCTTTAACATAAAAAGCAATCCTTGTAGTGAGGCAACCACATTAAATTTCAGACTGATAGCTTGGATCTTGCTCTGGTTCACTGTATGTATAAAGTCCTTATGAAGCACTGTAAGAACTCTTGAAGAAAATAAGAAAGAATTGGATTGGGGGGTGGAGGTAGATATTAGGACCATATAGTTGCAAAAGAGAGAAACCTGTTATGGAAACCAAGATGGGCTTTGACCATGATGCTTTTATTGCTACAAGACCAAGCCATGCCACGGTTTCATTCAAGTACTGGAGCTTCACCTGTACTTTTCCCAAAACCGTGATTTGTGGGATTCCATTGTTAATGTGAACTTGAACCTACTACATTAGAGACTTGCAATGGTAATTTAATATGCTACATATTCTAACATAAAGGCATTTTTCCATCATGGTGTCCTCTGAACGCTGATGGTTCACACCCAGTGAAACAATTATTCAGCTTAAAGCAAAAACTCTTTTCAACGTCAAGGAAAACTGGAATTGTCACACCAAACATACAGTACCATACAGAAGTGCCATCCAGTGAAGCAGGATGGTCATCATTTATGGAACCAATAACATATAACCCTACATATTGTATTAGTACATAGACACTGACTACATTACACATATAGATGCCCTCTACGAGGAATATTCTTGAAGATTATTGTATACAGTCAGCTATGACCTTCAGCCCGTGTGACTTAAATTTCCTGGACTTCAGCCAGAAAAGGTCACTGAGGGATCAGAAATCCCACCACATCTTACAGGGTTCAGCATAGTCACATGACCTGTCAGTAAGTCATGGAGAGCTAAAATGATCATGAAAGTAGTATCAAGATTCCAAGTCATTAAGACTAAGAAAAACAGCTTATATTGCCAGAACTTCATGGAAAACAATGTTGATGCTATAAACAAGCCCTGAAGAGGAAAGATGTTTGTGATATTTGCTATATTTTTCACTTAGTTAGTGGCTTCCTGGGCCAAAACCACAGGGCCATTAAGATGCTTTAGAAACTAGATAAGCCAGTCGCACCAGTACAACTATTTCCAAACATAAATCATCATTCTCAGAACTCTAGTCACTGCACAATGTTAATTGTCCTCTCATATGTTCTTATGTAAGTGTTCTTCTGTATTTTAATGATTCAAACAAGATTCCTTTTGTTGAACAGACTGCTCCAAGAGGACAACCTATATCCATATGTATTATTAATGCTTATAAATGTCAGACAAGGAGGGTCCCGCCTCTTTTAACAATAGAGGAGACGCTTTGGAGGACGCAGTATGATCTTTAATTACATGCTCACCCATTTATTTGCACAGGTACCATGTAATGCCACAATGTTACTGCAATGGGTATTGCATAAGAAATGTGCAGCCTTCCCCAGTGTTAAGCATGGCAACTGATGGCCCCCCTGTTTAGCGGTTGCCCTCGTGGATCCTAGGTTAGATGACTAATGTTACCCGAAACCTTGACATATACAAAAAAAAAGTGAGGCTAAAGTTGGAGATTTACAATACAAGAACAAAATATCACCTATTTCTACAGTCATGGATCTTGTGAATGGTCAAGGGACACTCCACAAAATATAGGTCAATGTAAGTGATGGGTTAGTGGGTTAGACAAAACGTTCACATGCTGCAGAAAAAAAAACTGGAAACCAACAGCATGCAGCATCTGTTGCAGATTTATAAGTTGCTGTGTATTTTACTCATTGTGTCAAGATCAGGATTTTGTTAAGGTACTGTTGTAAGAAAAAAATCTGCAGCATGTGAATGTACAGATAGAGAAGTATTTCAACATACTGTGCATTGCATGTTAATTTTTAATGTTACAGGTCAACAGCACCACTTTCATCAAATGGGTTGTGACTGGTATTGCAGCTCAGAACCATAACATACTTTATTGTAACTGAGGAAAATATATCTTAAAGGGGTGTCACAAGGAACATATGCATAATAGGTCGGCTCATAGCTATTATTATAGAATGATGAAGACGATGCTCGCGGTCATCCTCCCCATTCCAGGCTATGGGAATTCCGAATGAAGCCAAGCACATTCACTTGGCTATATTTGGAACTTCCATAGAAATCAATGGAAAGGGCAATTGTAACTGCTGCCCTCCTCATTCTATAATATGGTCGGCTATAGATTGACCCGTTACATGGATGTTTCTTCAAGAGAACACCCTTTAAATGTAATTAATTACTACTTATTCCATTAACATATTTACATAATGACAGCCATATAACACATGGACAGACAAGGAAGTGGTATTGGTGGGCTTTATGGTATTTCAAAAGGAAATGTATGTACGCGTCAAATATTATTAATATATCCTGACATTCACTAGAGCTCTGAGGAGGTATGCGCTACAATTAGAAAAACATCCACACCTACATAGTCAAAAAAGTTTAAAAAAATGAGAACGATGCCAATTGCCCCATTCAGGAGGCAAAAATTCCTTCCTGAATCCAAATATGACAACAAGAATAAATCCCTGGATCAATATAACCTGTAATATTATATTTTCTAGGCTGCCCTTCTTAAACTTGTTAAATGAATCCACCAACACAACCTCAGCGAGTTCCATAGTCTCAGATCAGATCAGATCATATATATTACTTTTCATACATTACATTTTAGGATTATACAGAGAAGAACACCCAGTAACACATATCAGTTTCAACTGGATTTGATTTAAAAATCTTAAATACATTTTTAATATTCCTACAACAAGTTCTGTTGATTGTGATATACCACCATATAGCAAAAGATATTAACTAAAAATATAACTTGGACAAAAAAGAAAACAATATCCAATGATGCATGAGGGTATTATTATGGTTGTATATAAAAGTAAATACAGTATGTACATAGTGAGTACATTGATCCTGGACCTAAAAGCAATATATCGCCTATATTTTTTATTAACTAAAAAAAAAATTTCTTTTACCAATGTATATTTATTGTCTCATTGCAGTTTCATATTTTTATGTACATGATTATAGTATATCTATCTTGGTTGAGCTGCAATCCCTACTTTCAATGGTGGATCCTGTGTTATCTGCTGCCAGCTTTGTAATAAAGGTTTAACCTTTCATTGTAATCCGGCCTGAAATGATAATGCGGGGACTGCTGATAAGTGAACTCTACTAAGCAGAAAGTGTCGGTCTATTGTGAGGTTAGCAGTCCGAGTGAAAACAGCATGATTTTTTTATTTCGTAATGTAGATAGTAACATAGAAAAAGAGAAACCACTTCCAAACTATGAAGAAAAAAATGCTTAACATAAAAATTCCAATTTTGACATTCAGCCCCTTTCTGATGGCACATTCCCTTTTGTAGAATCTAAGACAGCAGTCTAAAATAAAGTTGGATATACTGTAGCTGTCTGATAAAAAAAATGTCTCTGACAGTGGCTTGTCTCCCAGGGGAACAGGATCGGGCATGTTAAAATCTAACTTGCCCAATCCTCTTGACATCTGCCATCGTGGGGGAGTCTGGAGTTCCTTATACACATTAGACAGAGGAGTCCTAACACATTTGTTCCCTACACACGTTCCACAAATGAGTATCTGCTTGAATTGTGGTGTAAACTGCGCTACAAAGTGGCTCACTAGTAGTACAGTATATCGCAAGCAGATTTAGCCGGATTTCTGAGAGGAAGGCACCGGACAGAATAGTTGGTAAGCTGAGCTCTCCTTTTTTTGTCATCTCAAAAGTGAGTGTGGCTTTGCAGAAATGTAAGCATGGCCGTGATGTGACATTCTGCTCCAAAAGTATGTCACAGCTAAGTCAAAAATTTGGTACAGTCTTTTGGTACAAAGTACAGCAATCACTAGTTGGTTTAAAACAGCTAGACAAGTCTAAAATGACGGCAAAGTTTATCAAACGGCATAAGCCACTGTGATAAATCAGACACATATTAGACTGCCTAAGTTTGCACTATGTTTTACATAGCTATAGTAATGTAGCCTTGTTTTTTAAATAAACATGTTAGTGTTGAAGCCAGTATGAAATTGAACATCTAATGAATTCACTTAGAGATATTTGGCACTGTGGTTGACTGCAAACACTTTGTACCATTTCTGGACTGTTGCATATTTTCCCTGAATTTTTGTCTAATTGGCACTATATTTGTTTTGTGTCTGACTAGCTTTAACTATGCAGACATTTTACTTCAAAGGTCAATACATTGTTCAACAAACTTTGCATAAATCAATACTACAAGTAAATGTAATACATTTTGTAATGTATATTAGAAAGAAAAATGTTTAAGTTATCAACCTCCTCCCCCACTCATCGTTCACTTTGAAAAACAGTTAAAAGTCCATCTTAAGAGACAAGAAAGACTGTCAGCTAACTGAGAGATCATGTTACATGTGCCACATAAAAGTCTATGGAGAGAGGAGGGGGAGGAAGAAGCAACAAAATGAGATCGATCCATATAAAGGCCACACACAGACGTCTAGTAAGTAGTATATCATAACCCAGTGCTTCATTTATAGCATATTTAACACAATCCCCTTATTCGTTATTCAATGTGCACCTGTTTAGCATTCGTGAGCTTTCCAATCCTCACGTTGTATCATCTGTATAGCAATGACCAAGCTTGAGAAAGAAGCACAGTCTGCGAAATGTCGCACAGGTGTGCGGACGGCTCAGAGCCTCCAGCTATCCCTCTACTAGTATACTTCAAAAATATGGACTACGCTAACATGCGATAAGTATTGCACCACCTTTTTGTCTAAGAATTTTTAAGACGCTGTCTGTTGGTTATGTAAGTATATATAACTTATTAAAAAAATTTTGAGCTTTAATAATTTATAGCATATACTGCTTACTAATGCTGTATAATGTCCTCCATGCTGCTGCCACATCTGCGGGTGGGCTATGAAGTAGTGATGAAGAAGTTTCCAGAACTAGCTCACAAAGTTAGAGAAGGAGCCTGCAAAGTGAAAAACTGGTAAACAATGCCTCATACAAGTTATATGATGGCCAGAAATAGCGCTACCCTTTATGTCTACAAATAACTTATCCTAAAAACTTACCTGAAGGGTTGGGTATGCCAACTGGGAACCAAACGGCCCCATAAACATTCATTACTAGTGGCGCGTATTTTCCGCTAGTAACTGACATGTCACTTATTATTTGGACTATGAATTTTCAACGTCCAAATCAACATCAAAACCTGGTCTGAAAAACGCCCTAAGTGCAGCACTTTTCAGACAAGCTTTTGATCGGGTTTTCCAACCCTGTTTTATTTGTGAAACACTCATACAAATTAATAGCCAGGGTAAAAAACACGCCAAAAACCGTGCTAAGATTTTGGACGAGTTTTTGAAACTCTCCATTGATTCTTATGGAGATTTTCAGCGTTGAAAACGCTTCAAGAATTGACTTTACACGTCTTTTTCAGTGCCCAAAACAGTGCCCAAAGAAGTGCGGAAAAACCTTATCGTGTGTGAACTACAGCGCTGTTTCACATAAGAATCAAGCAAAATGAACTGGGAACATTTTTGAAGCTATTTTGATTCAGTTTTCGGCACGGAAACGCCCTGAAAACAGTGTGAAAATCAGCTGTATGAACACATCCTTAGGGAAACAACGCTGTTGACAGTGTTCGTGCCAAAGTCCATTATGTGAAATTGTACTCAGATGCTGAAAATGTCAGCGCCAAATCAGCATTGCATCTTTGTGAAAAATCTGCACCCGTAAGCACAGGTTTCAGATGAGGAAACGATGATGATTATGAGGGGCAGATTTTCTGCCTCTTAAACACTAAGCACAGAATCCAGCTGAAAAAACTGATATGGCAATTCATTTTCAGCACTGAAAAGAAATCAGTGCTGTGGAAAATCAGTGCTGTGTGAACAACAACGCTGATTGTTTCCATAGGGAACAATGTAGGTCGGACTGGACCTTGATTCTGAGGCAGATTCAGGGCTGAATCCACACCAGAATGAACTTCCAAATCCGTTGTGGGAACATACACTTGTATAGCTGTAACTCTAAAATATTGCTAAAGAAGGATAATGGTCTATGAACAGTGTAATGAGAAGAATAATGACACGCACATAGTTGAACTGGATAAACACCTGAGGAGTCAGCAGCTTTATATTTATTCAAGTAATGTCGACAGTACATGTTCTACTTCAGTGTCTTGGACGCAAAGTTATAAGGTCACTTTCTTGTATGTAACTCGTAAGTGAGGAGCCATGGCCTGTGTGCTAGTTGCCATGGAGACAGTCTGCTCCAGCTTCCCTTCAGCGGTCAGACGGAAGGTACGGGAGATCTGCAAGCGGAAGGAAAGTCACAGTATAGTTTTTTGTACACAGTCATAAATATTCCTAGCTTTTATTATGTCGGTCTATGGCTTTGAAGAAAAAACACTGACACATCTACTTTTGGGCCACTTGTTTGCACATTAATATCAGTGTAACCCACCATTAAGATTCTCCCATACTCCTCTGTAAATAATATAGCCGCCATGACCGTTCATCCATGGGAAGTAGATCTATCGCATTGAACAATACTGGGGCACATTTATTATGGCAATAGCACCAATAGCCCCGTTTGCCCCACAATACTGCTGTACAGCTTTACACCACATTTATTATATGTAAGGCCATGTTCACACGGCTTATTCTGACGTGGTTTTGGACGAGATTTTCAGAGAGTTTCCTTGCCAAAAACATCTTCCAAAATTCTTCCTAAATGCCCCCAGTTCATTTAATTGATTCCTACGTAAAACCTCATTGTAGTTCACACATGACAAGGTTTTTACACGCTTCTTTGGAAGAGCTGAAAAAGAAGCGTCATGTCAATTCTTGAAGTGTGTTTTCGGCGCATTATTTAGTGCTTTTTTTTGTCTTGGCTTTTAATTTGTACGAGTTAAAACCTCGTCGAAAACCTCATCCAAAACGTCGCCGAGAAACGCCTCTATAACCTCTTCTGAAGAAGCGTGTTTCAGGCGAGGGTTTGGGAGCGGAAACTCTCCGAAAACCTCGTACAAAACCAAGTCAAAATAAGCCGTGTGAACATACAGACAGTTTCTAGACACTACTGCAACTTGTCTGGTGAAGGGGTGTGGCCTTGTGGAACAGGGTGTGGCATGCAATGCCAATGACCCCCAAAAAAGTGCCACATGTGTAATAACAGGGTTTGAAGACTTCGTTCAAACGTATTGTGTGGATTCGTGCTCATAAAAATGACCGCCCAGACATTGGGCGTTGCAAGTTGTTAATATAGACGATGTCTAGAGACGTTGCTGCAGACAGAGGGGTTTTCAGCTCCCAGCGCCAAAGCTTATTAACATCTCCGTTACTAGAGGAGTCTCTGTAAGCGCCGGGAAGCAGAGGAAACCTTGGACCCTCAGCGCTTAACCCGTTTATTGCTGCGGTCCATGGCCACGGCATAATCAAATGGCGTTCCCCTGCTCCATCATGTGATCAGGACTTCAGGAGACCCGATGGGCCCTGGTGAATGTCTGTACAGTCAGCCCTGAGAACCTAGAGAAGCCTCAGGGCAAACTGAAAACGAAGCATGCAGTCACAGCACACTGTGTGCTGCCCTGACTGCTGCCTGTTTCATAATGACACACACAGTAATATATTAGCATACATGAGTATGCTAATACATAACTAAACGTAAAAAAAGTGTTAGTTATTCCTTGATGGGATTAAAAAAAAAGTTAAAAAAGAACTTAATAAAGTGTAAACAAAATACACTGAATACACATAAATATTTACTAAAAAAGTTTTTGTGCATACATTACACAAACAACAACCTCCACATTAGGTATCTACACAACTTTAATAACCTATAGAATTCATGTAACAGGTTATTAAAAAAATAAAATAAAAAATTCTGCGGTAATTTGTAAGCTTAAAGGGGTTGTCTCACTACAAAGATCGCTTTTTATGTTAAAGATCTTGCAAAAACAAGTCACTTTGCAATATGTCTCCATTAACAGTGTCCTATCTATTCCTAGATATCCCCTCTTGTATGGGCTGCATCAGCTCCTCAGATTGCTATAGCTACAGACCTGTTTGTTTTCTCCTGGTAGGCTGCTACCACTGGTTGCTATAGCTACAGACCTTGCTTCTACTGCAGCCTAGTGGAAGCCAGTAAACACGCCCCTGAATTCAAAATGAAACCAAGAAAACAGGACTGAGGTAAGATGAATCAATGTAGTGAGACAACCCCTTTAAACTATGCCCCAAAATACTAAGTCTCCTGCATAAAACAAGTCCTCATACAACTGCGTCATTTAAAAAATAAAAAAAAGTTATGACTTCCTATTTCCAGCAGCCAGAACCTTAAGGCCTTGTCCCCTTGTCTATGTGAAGGGGGAGGGCTTTTCTCTACTAATTGCAGAGAAAAGCTGTCCCCCTGCAGGGAAAACAGTACAGACCGACCGGTATTTGTCCTGTGCCGTGTAAACGGCCCCTTATGCTGCAGCTTCTGATTGGCTGGAGCCGTTAGGTGACTTCTCCTGGCATAGGGAGATTTCGTTCCCTCCTTTCATTATTCGATTATCTTTGGCACTCTCTTTCAATTATATGGTAGGCCACCTCGTGATTCTTAGGTCTCATTTATTTATTGGACTATTAAGTATTTGAATTTTGTTTTGTTAATAATTGCATTTGAACATGCTTTTCTTTTGACTTGTTTTCATTATAAGGTATATCATGTGCACAGTTTGCCATCCTTTATTATTTGTTTTATTTTTGGAAAACAACCTTTATTTTGTGCTACTGAGGGTGCGTGGGAGGTGCCTATTTCAGTGTCCGTATTTTTAAATGTTTTCATTTAAGTCGGTTCAAATTTTCCTAATGAAGTTATTTTCTTTCTTTTATTGTTTTTCGTGCGCACTTTTTCGTGATGTGATACTTTCTCCTTTTCCTTTTTTGTACAATAGGTACCTTCTCTTGACATACACAAGACTTTACTTCAGCTCACCAAATGTGTGTGTGTGAAACGCATGAACCATGAGGACCACCGAACCAACAGTAGAATCAAACAACGATGTCTAGCGCCTTCAAATGTAAAATCCACATTTATTTAGAAGCCACAGGTAAAAACCAACATACAGAAGATAAACTGACGCGTTTCAGGCCATGGAATAAAGGCCCTTAGTTGACTAAGTGCCTTTATTTCATAGCCTGAAACGCATCAGTTTTCTCTCTTGCATGTCGCTTTTTACCTGTGGCTGCTAAATAAATGTGGATTTTACATTTGAAGACGCTAGACATTGTCATTTGACTCTTCTCTCGACATCACCGTTTAAAAATGAAGATTAAGAATGGTAATGTTAAAGTAGGAGAAAAAACATGACTGCTGCAGCATTCACAAGATGACTGCGGGGACCAGGAAGACAACAAAAGATATGGGGAGAATAGCAGTATAGTTATCTGCACCTGTTCTATATTTCCCAATTAGCACAGGGGCTTGTGCTGCCTCCTACTGGGTTCAGTCTATAATCCAGCCATTGTGCTGTAAGTATGGCCTTGCAGCTGTTGCTGAGTAAATATCGTTTCATTTTTCTGTGATTTTTCTGCAAATGGTTAGTGTAGGAATTTGCAAGAAACGAGAACCTTGACAAGGTTTGCCACTGCATCAACTAATACCTCATATTTGATATTTTTCTAGTATGTCATTTTTTGCCCTAAATACTGGGGAGCAGAGGGTGTCAGTATTTTATTTTGGACACCCAAAAAGTGCTGGGCAGCCCACCCAATCGAACAGTAGAGGCCTCATTGTTGTAAGCCAGCATGGTGCACCACACATCTGTATAAATGGCACCCTTTGTATCACCTTATCAGCAGTTGTAACCAGAAGTTTACATGCACTATATAAAAAGACACATATACATGTTTTTCTCACTATCTGACATGAAATCAAAGTAACAGGTCCCCAGAGGAATCATAACGCGAAACGCGCGGCAGGACTGTGCTGTTATGTGGTAGCTGATACAAGTAACTTGGTGAGGGTGTGACTATTCATGTTTTTCACCTTTAGGCTAGGTTCACACGGCTTATTCACATTGTAATTGAGGGACATATTTCACCCGCAATTACGCCGTGTGCTCTGGAGCGAGGCAGTGGGGGGGGGGGGGGGGGGGGGGGGGGGGGGGGGGGGGGGGGGGGGGGGGAGGGGTTTGGCTAGCCCCCCGGTCCCAAATATTCAATTCAAGGGGCAAAACCCGAAAAAAAAATTACATGCACTTATCTCCTCCCCGGTATTTCGAGCAGGAGAGGAACCCTAACCATAATTCCCCATGAAACGTGGATTTTCCGAATGACTGGACGTATCCGCCCCATATTGAGGCAGAACGGGACAGAACTCCCATTTAAGCCGCTGAAACAAAAGCCCCAAGAAAAAAGTATTATGAATTGTGGGATTTATAATACATACTGGTATATTGAATGAAGGATCCGGGATGTTATGTATTCTACTTACTAATGGTTTATATCGTTTATTTTCAAAAAAAGTCCTTATAGAAGTTTTAAAAAAACCCCCATGCTTACTGTTTTGGGGTAGCATTTTTTTACCCCTACTGCCTAGTCCGATTGCACGTATCACCCTGTTCAGTATTTATTAGGTTTTTTTAAATTCTTTTTTTTCTATATTTTAATTAAAAATAAAGATATCTTTTTTTAAAAAAAGTGATTGAACTTTTATTGTTTTTTTAAAGAAATCAAAAAAACCTTGCCCTTTCAGGTTATATAGGAATTTCCAAAAAATTTTTTATTTTTTCCAAAAATCCCCGAAAAAAGAAGGGGTGTGAATTTTTAAGGCATTTTTATTTATTTCTAAAATCAAAAAGTTTACTTTATTTCAAGCGATTTTAGCATTGCCCCCTTTAAAATTATATTGGGGGAAACCTTCCCAACTCTCAAAACGGGGAGGAAATTTTGGCCCCATTTCCCCCTTGACAGAACTATGAAAATACCAACTGATTTCCCTTTTTTCCATCGCCTTTTTTAGCTTTTTCCCCCAAAATTTTATGGCCAAACATTTCAATTTTAGTTTTCATCAAACCCCAAAGGGCATATCTTCAAAAAAGTAGGCCTTTTTTCCCGTGTCATTTGCAAAAATTAATCTGGCTTTTATATGCTTCTTTTGGAGTAATGGCTTCTTCCTGACAGATTGGCCTTTCAGTTCATGTTGATACAGTAATTGTTTCACTGTGGATAATGATACAATCTCACCAGCTTCCACCAGCATCTTCACAAGGATTTTGCTTTTGTTCTTGGGTTGACATGTACATGACGGACCAAACCATGTTCATCTTTGAGACACAGATACTTTCTTCTTCCTAAGTAGTATGATGGCTTGAAATTCCCATTTTGTTTGTACTTGCAAATAGTTGTTTGTACAGATGAAAGAGGCAACTTCAGGTATCTGGACATTGCACCAAAGGATGATCCAGACTTGTGCAAATCCACAATTCTTTTCCTGATATCTTAGTTGATTTCTTTAGACTTTCCGATGATGTTACACACAGAAGCAGTCTGTTTCTGGTGTATATTAAAAAATACATCCACAGGTGTGTCTCTAATTAATTCAGATGTTGTCAATAAACATAATCAGAAGCTTCCAAAGGCATGACAATCACATGGGCTGTCCCAAATTGTTTAAAAGCATAGTAATGCTAGTGTATGTGAACTTTTGACTTTGCAGAAAGTAATAAAAATGTCCTCTCATTATTCTGGTATTTGGCAAATAAATTTTGGTTCCTAATTGACCTAAAACGGGTAAGGTTTTTGATTTCATGTCAGATAGTGAGAAAAACATGCATATGTGTCTTTTTATATAATGTATGTAAACAGCTGGTGTTAACTATATATGCAATTATAATACCAGCAACCACCCCCTCACTCATAGAAGGCGTGTGAGTGGTTGTCTTATCGGTATTTTTGCATTTGCGCAGTCTCCCATTGTATTATACTGTGGCTTTATTGCTTACTAGTGTGAACAGGTACCTATGTAAGGTGTAGTTTTTTATCCTTCAGTTGTTTCCCTAGTGGAGGGGTGTGTGAGCTTCTGCTCATTAGTTATCTGCACCTGTTATATATTTCTCAAGAAGCACAGGGGCTTGTGTTGCCTCCTTCTGGGTTCAGTAGTATATTCCAGCCATTGAGCTGTAAGTATGGCCTTGTGGGGTTTTTTTTGAGAGTAGCAGAAGAGGCAGCGCTGGAGTAGAGATGAGTGGGGAGGTAACTACTACGGAATGTGCCGAGTGGTTACCATGGCAGCTGAAAGCCTAATGAAGGCTTCCATGACTGCCATGTTAACATTTCGATCACTTCCACTCCCAGGCAAGAAGGAATAGAACCACCCTCTTGGTAAACCCTCCGAATGGTCAAGTACACTAAGGGGAAAACATTTAAAAAATGTTTTAAAAGTATAGAAAAAAAATACTAAAAGTTCAAATTGCCCCCTTTTGCCAATTTTAAAAAAAGTACACATAATTGGTATCGTCACATGTGTAAAAGTCCAATATAACATATTTATCCAATACCCTGAACGCTGTAGAAGAAAAAAATCCAAAACGCCAAAATTGAGATTTTTTTATAGTTCATTTCTAAAAATTTAAATAAAAAGTGATCAAAAAGTCGCATGCATCCCAAAATGGCCCCAATTAAAACTACAAATCAACTCACAAAAATAAACCCTCACTCAGGTTCGTAGATTGAAAAAAAAAGTTATTGGTCACAGAAAATGACACTGCAGTGCAAATTTAAGAAATAGAGATTGTTTGTTTAAAAATTACTAAAACATAACAAAAACCCTACATATTTGGTATCACTGAAATTGCATCGACCTGTAGAAAAAAAGACTACACATCAATTATACCAAATATATACCACAAAAAAAGAAAAAAACATGCACAAGTAATTTTTTTCACATTTCACCCCACTTATTTTTTTTTCTTTCAATATTTTATTTCAAAGAAGCACCACTAACATAGGTTCGAATCACGTGAAGTTCCTATCATAAGCAACAAACAATATGTCCAGTCCTATAACCAAAGTCACTAATGACCTAGTAACTGCTAAAGCCTCATGCCACTATTCTGTGCTCCTCCTCTTAGACCTGTCCTCTGCCTTTGACACTGTCGACCATTCCCTCCTGCTACAAATCCTCTCCTCCCTCGGCATCACGGACTTGGCTCTTTCCTGGATCTCCTCGTACCTCACTGATCGGACTTTCAGCGTCTCTCATTCTCGCTCCACCTCCTCCCCCCGGCCTCTCTCTGTTGGTGTCCCTCAGGGGTCAGTCCTGGGTCCTTTACTCTTCTCTCTTTACACTCTTGGCCTCGGTCAGCTCATAGCTTCACATGGCTTTCATTACCACCTGTATGCTGACGATACCCAACTCTACATCTCCGGCCCAGATGTCACTTCTCTACTCTCCCGGATCCCTGACTGTCTGTCCTCCATTTCCTCCTTCTTCTCATCACGTCTCCTAAAACTAAATGTGGAGAAAACAGAACTCATCATCTTTCCACCGTCCAACTCTACCCCTGATCTCAGTCAATGGCTCTACACTCTCACCTGTTCCGCAAGTCCGCTGCCTTAGGGTAATCCTAGACTCCTCTCTGTCTTTCAAACCACACATCCAAACCCTTACCTCTGCCTGCCGCCTCCACCTGAAAAACATCTCTCGCATCCGCTCATTCCTCAACTATGACACTACAAAAATGCTGGTCCATGCCCTTGTCATCTCCCGCCTAGACTACTGCAACATCCTTCTCCGTGGCCTCCCAGCTAGCACCCTCGCTCGCCTCCAATCCATCCTTAATTTTGCTGCCCGTCTTATCCACCTCTCTCCTCGCTACTCCTCTGCCTCTCCCCTCTGCCAATCCCTTCACTGGCTTCCCATTGCCCAGCGAATTCATTTCAAGCTACTAACCATGACCTACAAGGCTCTCCATGACCTCTCCCCTCCATACATCTCTGCCCTAATTTCCAAATATCTCCCCTCACGCAATCTCCGCTCCTCACAGGAATGTCTCCTCTGCTCTCCCCTTATCAGCTCCTCACACAACTGTCTCCAAGACTTCTCCCGTGCTTCACCCACACTCTGGAACTCACTGCCCCAACACATCAGACTCTTCTTCACTTTCACCAGCTTCAAAAGCAACCTGAAAATCCATTTCTTCAGGCTTGCCTATAACCTACACTAACTTTTTTGTCACTACTTCCTCCACAAACATGTCTGCCCCTCACCTCCTGCCCCTCATCTCCTTGTAGATTGTGAGCCCTCGCGGGTAGGGTCCTCTGTCCCTCTGTCGTGCCAATTGTCATTAATCACTTATCATTGTACTCGTTTGACTTATGTTATGTATGTAACCCCCCTCAAATGTACAGCGCCCTGGAATCAATGGCGCTTTAAAATAAATAATAATAATAACAATAATTCATTTAACATTAAGACAACAGCAGTCATTAGCTTCTGAATTTTGTAATTTTCACCCCTTAAACTAACCCCCCCCCATACTGTATCCCCAACCAATACTCCCTTAACCCCTAAGCATCAACATCTAATTTTCCCAGTGTACCTTTCAGTTTTTTATTTAGATAATACTCTGTATATTTGAAGGGTTCCATCATATCCTTTATTTCAACTCTACTAAAGGTACTAGAGATGTAAAGCTTCCATTTCTTAAGGAATGTTCTCGAACACTTATCCCTATCTCTTTCTGCTTCTATTTTTTCTATGAAGAACATATTTCTGAGGCATTCAATCATTTCCGCCTCGTCTGGGACCATTGGCTTAATCCAATGTCTTAAAATACAACGTTTCACCGCCAAGAGCATCACATGAAGCCCTTTATCTATCACTAAAAGTTCTTTCGAGACCTCTGACTGAGTCCTTTTAACTATATGATGGAATAAAAGACCCTCGGGCGTCATAGGAATGTCAATATCTCAAATGTCCTTTATCAAGACCAACGCTTTCCTCCGTGTACTCTCAATCTCAGGACACGACCACTTCTTTTTAGTTTCCCAGTATATTCTATGGTACGGTCAATAGTATCATTAAAATGTACATTTTGCCCCGCAAAAAACAAGCCTTCATATGTCTATGTAGATGTAAAAAATAAAAACATTATGGCTCTTAAAAAGAACTTTGACCTGCACAACCTCTTTAAGATTTAAACAGAATACACCATGCAGAGAAGGATGAACACCCAGGTCCTACTAAACAATATTGAACAGAAGGGTAATGACGTAAATGACAGATGTATATGATGTCAGGCTGTTTTAAGATATGCCCAAAAAATTTTAGCATTTATTTTTGTAAACAACAAAATGTATTATACAAAAAAAAGAAAACGTGGCAAAACTGCAAAAGTGGGATATTTGAACATAGGCTCCACACATCTTACTTCTGAGGTTACAATATAAATCAACTAGAGCCATTTGATGTATAAAAAGGACTAGATGTTTAGCTGGGTCACAGTAGCAGTATTCAGTGTTCAGTATCACAGTGTGGTATATTGATGCCACATTGTCTTACCATTTACGCACTCTTACCTGCTGCACATGAGGCTCTTTGGCAAAGCTGATTCTGCTTAGTGAATGTGATGCGAGAGTGAGCTGTTCTCCATGCACCTCTCCTTCCTCCACCTCAACCACACCTGAAAATGAAAAGCTGGGGGTTACAGAAGACGCTGTCAAATCCGTGTACATGTACAGAATCTCACAAAAGTCAGTACACCCCTCGCCCCCCACATTTTTGCAAATGTTGTATTATATCTTTTCATGAGACAACAGTGAAGATATGACACTTTGATGCAATGTAAAGTAGTCAGTGTACAGCTTACATAATAGTGTCAATTTGGTGTTCTCTCAAAATAACTCAACACACAGCCATTAACCCCTTAAGCCGAACGCCTGAAAAGTAGTTAATGACCAGAACATTTTTTTAGTTTTGGCCTCCTTGCGTTTCAACAGTTGTAACTTTTTTATTTTTTTCAATGACGCAGTTGGATTGAGGCCTCGTTTTATTCGAGACAAGTTGTACTTATGGGGGTAAATTTTAATTTCAATTAAAAATAATTTCATTATATTTTTTTTTTTCTAAAAAATTTTTTTTTCGTTTCTTTCTTTCTTTTTTTTTTTTTTTTTTACAACATTAACATTTAACACTTAATAAGTTGTTAGTTTAATTCTATAGGTTATTAAGGTCATTTGGATTCCTAATATGTGTAGGTTTTTTTTTGTTTTTAATTTATGCACAATTATTTTTTACTAAATATTTATTTTTATTTTATTTCTTTTTTTATTCTTTTTTCTTACAGTTTTTCTGTTTTTTTTTTTTTTACTCCCATGAAGGGAGAACTGTTTTAAATTTTTTATTTTTTTTTACACTTAGTAATGTATTAGCATATTCGTATATGCTAATACATTATAATCTGTGTCAGTCTGACACAGGCAGTGATCTGGACAGCACACAGTGTGTCCGGGTCACTGGCTTGTTACACAGACAGCTCTGGGGCCACTCTAGGTCCCTAGGGCTGACTGTGCAGCCGTTCCCCGGGCTCTGTCGGGTCACCGGGTGTTCCGATCACCCTACAGAGCAGGGAACCCTTTGATTGCGCTGCGGTAACGCACCGCCGCAATCAAAGGGTTAAAGCACCGGGTTGCGGAGGTTACCTTCGCTCCCCGGTGCTCTCAGTAGATGCTCTGGGATCAGGGCCGTGTAGTACAGCCCCGATCCTAGCGCAGCTGTGGTGCCGGGCGCCGCAAACTCCGATGTCTGCAGCGACGCCAAAAGACGTCGCTGCAGACAAACGACCCGCACCGGCCGCCGTCAAAAGACGGTGTGCGGTCGTTAAAGAGTTAATGTTTAAACCACAAGAGTACAATTGTGCCCAATTTGCCATTTTCCCTCCACATTGTCATGTGACTTACAAGGTTTCAGGTGTGATTGGGGAGTAGGTGTGTTAAATTTGGCATTAATTGCTCTCACACTCTCTCATACTGATCACTAGAAGTTCAACATGGCACCTGATGGCAAAGAACTGTCTGAGGAGCTGAAAAAAAGATGGTTGCTCTACATAAAGATGGCTTAGGCTATAAGAAGATTGCCCACACTATGAAACCGAGTTGCAGCACTGTGGCCAAGACCATACAGCGGTTTAACAAGACAGGTTCCACTCAGAAGAGACCTCGCCATGGTTGACTAAAGAATTTGAGTGCACATGCTCAACGTCATGCTGAGCATCTGTGGGGTATCCTCAAAAGGAAGGTGGAGGACCGAAAGGTCTCTAGTATCCACCAGCTCAGTGATGTCGCCATGGAGGAGTGGAAGAGGATTCCAGTGGCTGCAACCTGTGAAGCTCTAGTGACCTCAATGCCCAAGAAAGTTAAGGCAGTGCTGGAAAATAATGGTGGCCACACAAAACTGACACTTTGAGCACAATTTTCATTTTAACTTAGGCGTGTACTCAATTTTATTGCCAGCGGTTTAGACATTGATAGTTGTTTGTTGAGTTATTTTGAGGACCACATCAAATTTACTCTGTTATACAAGTCATACATTGACTACTTTATATTGTATAAAAGTGTCATATATTCAGTGTTGTCCAATGAAAAGCTAGAATATAATATTTACAAAAATGTGAGGTGTGCACTCACTTTCGTGAGATAGGGTATGTGCGGGGTAACGTGAGGGAAAGCCATCAACAAAATGATATGGAAAGTGACAAAAGAAATATTCATGGATTTTTACACTACCGTTTTGCGTTGTACTTTATATTTAGTGCTTTTGTGGAGATTTCCGAGCCAAAAGTACATATTATAATCAACCAGAAAATTAATTAAATATATGGATCAGTTTGTTATTATTTTGTTTAAAAAAAAAAAATAACGAACTGTCTGTAATAGGAAAATTAAATTGTGGGCCCTATCAGGAATATGTAAGTGATCACTATAGCTATAGATTGCTGTGAAATATACTGATGTTAGGGGTATTTATCAACTAACCCAAGACTCTGAACAAACCAGCAGCATTTATTAATGACCACTGCTCTTATAAATTACTATGCACTATATCCATGAAATGATGAATAAAGGAGGACATGGGATCCCTGTTCTAATGATCGCTAGCGGTCTTAGTAATCATCCCATGGACAGAGTAGAAAATTCTTAGTTGGAATACACCTTTAAGTGGACTTGTTGTCAAAAGTTACAGAAGCCAAGGCATAACTCAAAAAGGACACCATTACAAGTTAATGGGGTTGTCAAAGACTGACCGAAAGACCACTAAAAGCCAAAACCATGACACCAGTGTATACATAGTTTTAACATATACTGTATGTATGTTTCTCAATAGCTCTTCTATATAATGCAGGTACATCGCTGTTGGATTGTAGGAGTATTTTATAGTCTGATGTAATAGCTCAACTGGAAGGTCTAGTAGCACTAAGGGAATTAGCCATCATAAATACATGTACTGAGGGATTTAAGTGTTGTTGGTACAGTGTTAAGATTACCTGTGTTCTGGGCACATATAAATGCCACTTGCCCGGTCCCAGGCTTCACACGAATGAATCCGCATTCTCTATGCATTGCTTTTCCTGTCTCTAGGTTAGAGGCACAAAACCTGTGTGATGACATAAATACAGTCAGGTAAAGGATACTGCTACTTATGCACATATACAAAGCCAGGTTTACCGTCTCAATCCTAACTACCAAGGAATAGTCTACAGTCTTTATAAATTATTACTACTTGAAGACACCCCACTTCTATCAACAGAAGCAACCCCCAGGCTATGAGGGTTTTTAGATTAAGGTATGGGAAACATAAAACTTTAACCTTTCTGAAAGCAGCCCCAAAAATTAGATGTGCTCAATGCAGATCTATATTAATATATAGATAGATAGAGGATATTATATATATATAATATATATATAATAATATATTATATTATATAATATATATATAATAATATAATATATAAAATATTATATATATATATATATGTGTGTGTGTGTGTATATATACATATATACACACACACACATATATACACACACACACATATATATATAGATAGATAGGATAGATAGAAAGATAGGATAGATAGATAGACGGATAGGATAGACGGATAGGATAGACGGATAAGATAGACGGAAAGGATAACAAATAAGATAGACTGATAAGATAGACGGATAAGATAGACGGATACGATAGACGGATAAGATAGACGGATAGGATAGACGGATAAGATAGACGGATAGGACAGACGGATAAGATAGACGGATAGGACAGACGGATAAGATAGACGGATAGGATAGACGGATAAGATAGACGGAAAGGATAGACGGATAAGATAGATGGATAAGATAGACGGATAGGATAGACGGATAGGATAGATGGATAAGATAGATGGATAGGATAGATGGATAGGATAGATGGATAGGATAGATGGATAGGATAGATGGATAGGATAGACGGATAGGATAGACGGATAAGATAGACGGATAAGATAGACGGATAGGATAGACGGATAAGATAGACGGATATGATAGACGGATAGGATAGATGGATAAGATAGACGGATAGGATAGACGGATAAGATAGACGGATAAGATAGACGGATATGATAGACGGATAAGATAGACGGATAAGATAGATGGATAGGATAGACGGATAGGATAGACGGATAGGATAGACGGATAGGATAGACGGATAGGATAGACGGATAGGATAGACGGATAAGATAGACGGATAAGATAGACGGATAAGATAGACGGATAAGATAGATGGATAAGATAGATGGATAAGATAGACGGATAAGATAGATGGATAAGACAGATGGATAAGACAGATGGATAAGACAGATGGATAAGACAGATGGATAAGACAGATGGATAGATAGATAAAAAGCACAAGGAGTACACATCAATAATTCATTAGAATCAGAAAACCTTTATTCACAAATTATTACAGCATGCATTAAGACATTCTCAGAGTACATCCAGAAAACAAACCCAAAGTCATTAAATATATACCAGTGACTATAAGTCTTTATATCCTATTTATGACCTTCATCAACCTTAGAGGGGTTGTCTCACGTCATTGACTCATCTCACCTCAGTTCTGTTTTCTTGGTTTCATTTTGAATTCAGGGGCATGTTTACTGACATCTACTAGGTTGCAGTAGAAGCCAGGTCTGCAGCTATAGCAACCAGTGTTGGCAGCCTATTATGAGAGACTGAACAGGTCTGTAACTATAGCGACCTGAGGAGCTAATGCAGCCCATACAAGAGGGGATATCTCAGAATAGGTAGGACACTGTTAATGGACATATATACTGCAAAATGACTTGTTTTTTGCAACATCTTTAACATAAAAAGCAATCCTTGTAGTGAGACAACCCCTTTAAATAAAGTCATCCCTATATTTGTGAGATTCTCGTCAGTATCAGTAAAGACACGTATGCACTAAAGTGACATTATCACCCATATTTAAGGGTACTGTTTCACAGCCAGCTTCAGGATCCCATGTCATGTTCAGGATGTGGATGGTTCTACACCATTGAGTGGCATATTAGCTCTGCTATTCCTAGCTGAGCCTGTTAGAGGGACATTAGTTTAAACAGGAGGGCAGAAGGATTCAGAGTTCTAAAGGGTTAACATTTGACAGTAAAAAGATACACAGGCTCATGTGCTGCTGATAAGAAACAGCAGGAAATTACATTACCATCCCAGCCACTACTGCTACAGCAGAGAGTGGTGGTCGGTAACTAGAAGAACTTGTCTAAAAAAGTCAGAGATAAGAAGTGCTCTAGCTCTGAAATGAAGCGAAATCAGAACAGCAATGTACTTGGTAATGGTCTTTATTTACCTTTGTCAATGTGTTTAAAGCTAATCATTGTAGTGGATATACCCCTTTAAGCTGTTCCCTGTATGCCAGAGGTGGCCCTGATGAAGCAGGTATGCGAAATGTTCGTTAGGGTACCACATGGGATACAGGGAACAGCTTAAGTATGGCCAAGAAGGTCAATTTAGTTTTTTTTTTTTTACTGATACTGACTGGAATCTCACAAATATGGCTATGACTTTATTTAACCCCTTACCAATGGACCCAGTTGTGGTCTTCCTGATAGAGCCCCATTTTTAAAATCTGACATGTGGGAATAACTTTTAGACACTCTTACCTATCCATGTGATAAATTTTGGTCCATAAAATCCTTGTTTATTTGTGAAAAATATCAAAATGTAGTGGAAATTTAGAAGCATTTGCCATTTTCAAAGTTCTAAAATGTATGCGTTAGAAAAAAAAATGTCATGTCTTTTTATTTTTTTATGAAATTACGCAGCTTAGAAATTTTGTAGCAGTTTTTCGCATTTTCAAGAAAATTTGCAACACAGACTTTTTTTTAGGGACCAGTTCAGTGCTGACTTGGCTTTGAGAGGCCTGAGTTAAAATACCCAATAAATGGCTAAATTTAAAAAAACTGCACCTTTTTAAACATTAAAAACAGTTTTAAAAGTTTTTTAAAACCCTCTAGGTGCTTCATGGGAATTAAAGCTAAATGGAAGTGAAATTGAAAAAATTTTTTTTTGCAGCTTTTCAATTCTAATCCATCATTCACTGGAACACAGTAGATGTTACCAGGCAAAGGAGACATCACATATGTGGCCCTACTGCGCTACTTAAAGGGGTTATCCAGGAGTTTAATAATTTCATAGAACACTATAAATAGCATTTATATTGAAAAGTGAAGATATTACACTTCCTTTCAGCTTTTTTTTCTTTTTTTTTTGTTCCTCATTCATCTAAAATAAATCAGTGAAACTTCCGGGATGTGGGAGCGTCATATTTCTCCTGCAGTTTTTCCTCAAGTCCCAAAAGCACGCGTCACAATCTAGGATTCTCTGCACCCCCCCCCTAATCCACCTACCTGTTCATTTCACTCTCAACTGTTCACCTAATTTCCCCTGGTCTCTGCTCCATTCATCTCCGGGTTTCCTGCGCAGCTGGTGTAGTACAGTACCAATCAGTTTGTAACATGGTAAAAAGACATTTTTTCCTCATCCCATAATTTATGCAATACTCGTATAAATATATATGATTATATATTTCTAAAATGTGGCACCCCAGGCTGTGTGTTCGTAGCCAAACCCCCGACTCCTGACTCCCTTTACATGGCGCTGTTTAAGTGATAATTTACAGTAGTAAAATGGTAACATCGGGTTTTATCCCTTATGATACAATAATAAAGCACTTAGGTAGAACAGACATGAAAAAAAATGGTAAAAATTTTTTGAACTGTGCTTTCAGGCTCCACATCTCACCATTCGCTACAGTTTTGAACACGAGAATCCCCTCATTTTTAAGAAATCACTTTTCCCATCTTATACATACTTATTAAGTATTAAAACATCTGCTATTCTGCAGATTCTTGCCATGAACTGCATTTTACTGTTTTGCCCCTAAAAAAATTAAAATTTGGCCTTCACACGCCTGAATCCTTCGGGCCCTTTTTATAAATTTCAAGCAGGTCTTGCCCCAAAATCTGTTCCCGGGTCTTTTCTACACTTTCCCAATTTTGTGCAGACGGGGTTTTGGGGTGTGAATACAGCTTTTTCTTAAACTCTCCCACAATGTTGGTTTGGGGAGGTCTGGGACATAGACCAAAAACAGCAACTCTATTCTTGCATTGAACCTTCCTTCTCCAACCTTGACATGCTGGGTCTTAGTCCCGGAACACTTGTCGAACCTTGTCATACCCTAGTACCGATGATAAGAACTCATTTTGTAGGACATCGCATATTCACATTGAGGTCACCATTGTTCCTGTCAATATCCAACTCTTTGGCTGTGACCCCTCCCCATATTTTCGGGTTTTTTCCCACCGAACCTGCAGTTTTCCAGTTTCTCGACCCTTTGGGCCCCCTTTCCCTGTTTCTTCCAAACCCATGTTCCCCCCATCAGACCCCGGTCATTGATTTTTATCAATCGCTCCAAACACCTGTTTCCAAACTTACATTTTCATTTTTTTTTTTTTTTTTTTTTTTTGCAAACTCTTTGCCGACCTTCTCATAAGGGTTTAAAGTTGCGGCTTTTCTTTTTTTCGGGCCATTCCAGCCCTGGTAATGCGCCCGATGCTTGCACGATCTGTGTCTCATTTTATAAACCAAACAGCCGCCCCCACTGCTGGTCTTTTGCGTTAGAATGATCAACCTTGATGAGCACTTGTTTTGCCGGGCTTTCACCTTTTTGGGTTTGGAAGGGAGGAGGGATTTCTTTCATATCCCCTACTTATGGCCTAAATGCAGTTTGGGAATTTTTTTTTGGGCCCCGAGACGCTATCGATGGTTGGATGCTACTGCTTTTCCTTTTTTTGGGAATCTTTTTTATGGCTGCTTAAACAGTGACCTTTTGTTGGCAATCAGCCAATAACACACTGAGCATTGGGAATGTGAGAACAGGGTTTAATTTGTAGTAACAAAAGAAGCTTGTTCCCACCAGGAGCAAAAAAGTAACAATGCAGTTACGAGAAAATCTTCAGAACTAAGTAGATCTAAATAGTTGAAGGAAAAGTTATGATGAGCCAAAAATTGTTTTTAAAAGTGATGGATCTCACATGGAGGTAGAAAGGAGCCTGAAAGTCAAAAGTTCAAAACTTCTTACCCTTTTGCTTTGTCGTATTAATATATTATAGGATTTAACTTTAGAACACAAAAAATTTAATAAATTGTAAATATGAAGTGAAAAACTTTGCTGAAATCTGGTCAATCTGTTTGCTATGGGAGCAGAATCTTTTCCCTTGGGGCAGCGCTTTGCCTGCTCCATGTCATCAATTACACTCCTCATGTGATGAGACTGAAGATCTGTGAGCAGCAGCACTGGCCGGACTCAATTCCTCTTGCTCTTGTCTCTGCATTGAACTAACTGGGACAATTTATTATATATTTTGGGAGTTGGAGTCGGTCCATTTTTTGCCGACTCCAACTTCGGCTCCTGCAAAATGGGCACCGACTCCGAGACTCTGAATAAACCACCCTGGTGGCATCACCCAGCTTTTATGTACACTGGATAGCCTACCTATCATCTAACAAAGGTTGGTGACGTCACATTCCCCACAGCAATCAGTTGTTATCATGGGAAAGCGGTGTGTCAGCTTTAGGGAGTGTGGCATCATCCCTGCACCGAGTGGTGTCACGGTAGTCTCTCATAATGCTTTTTCCTGGCACAACTACTACATAAAGGCAGTATGTGGGACTTTTTTTCTGACTGCTGCTGGATAATCTCAGAGGTCTTAATGCACATTCAGCCAATCAAACAATGCAAGTTTCTGCTTGTAGCCTCCAGCTCTGTATTTGAATGATTATATTCCTGTCAGCACCTCTGTTTACATATTGACTGATGCTCAGGTCCCACCCACTACAGTGTTTCTGAGCTGAGCCTGGCTTCAGAGCACCCCCACTGAGTGATGACAATGGATGCCACATGGTTTGCAGGAGGTAGGAAGGCGGGGAGTAAAGGGCTCTCTGCCTGGTTTTGTAAAGCAGAACAGGTAAATAATTTTTAATGAGTATCAGTTACAAAGTTCAATATAATTACGTTGTGAGCTCTATAACAAATAAAAAGATATTCCGGGAAAACCCCTTTAACTCAACCACAAGCCTCAGAAAAGGAGGAGCACCTACTGGCTTTTGGGGTCTCATTTTAATTTTTATTTACCATTTTAAGTTTGCGTACAATATATCCAGGGGCATATTGAGTATATTGACCCCAAAGGTGTTTTTTTTTTCTTTTTTAGCATTAGACTGTGAAAATAGAAAATTTTATTTTTTTACCAATAAAATGCAGTTTTAGCGGAAAGTGTTTCATTTACACAATGAAACATGGAAAAAAGTGCCCCAAAATGTCTGCATTTTCATCCATGTATAACAATGCATAGCAGCATTTCATTTTCATAACGTTCGCTGTAGGGTATAAATGACATGATTATGTGGGTCGGTACAATTGCAGCAATATTAATTTTATATAGTTTTTAGGTCTTTCAACTTTTACACAACAGAAATGCTTTTGTAAAAAAATATTGCGTTTTTATATTGTCATAGTCTGAAAGCCATAACTTTTTATTTTTCTGTACATGGAGCAGATTAAGGGCTTGCTTTTTGATGGATGAGTTGATGTTTTTATTGGTACCATTATGGGGTTCATATGACGCTTTGATCCCTTTTTTTTCGAGAGGCAAAATGAAAAAATACGCAATCCGGGGCCAGTGTTTTTTTTTTTTTTTTTACGTGGTCCCCGCATTTTTAACTTTCCCTCCCACGCTTTTACAATAACAGCAATATCAAATGTTTTTTAAATTTTTTTATTTTTTTGCTGCTTTTACCAATAAAAACAACATTTTTATTTTAAAAAAACAAAATTATTATATACACCATAACTCTTATTTTTCTGTGAAATGGGGGCAGTTTAAAGGCTTTTTTTTGCGGAAAAAATTGGGATTTTTTCATTGGTCCCTTTTTTTGGGGGTGACATAACTTTTTGATCATTTTTTAATTCGTGGGGGCAGGATGACGAAAAAACAGCTTTCCCTGGTGGGGTTTTTTGGTTTTTTTTTTTACAGGCCCCACTGTGCCGTAGGGGGGCCCCTTTGCCCAAAAGGGGGGTGTTTAGAAAAACAATGAAAACCCAATTCAAATAATTTTTATTTGTATCAACAACTGTGTTTTAATTGCTTTGAAACAATTTTTTAATGTAATTGCTTTTTTTCTGATAACTTAACTTTTTTTTTTTTGTGAAAGGGCCGTTTTTTTATAATGCGGGACGAACTGACTTTTTTCTTTTGGACCACTTTGGGTTTTATTTTACTTTTGGATTGAAATTTCAATCTATCTTTTTTTAGTCGTTCATTGGAAAGGTTTTTATAACAAAACAGATAAAATAACCTAGCTCTTTGGCACGGGGCTCAACCAAATATTTTTAAAATTTTTTTTTAACCCCCTCAAGAACTTGGGCTATCCATACTTTCCGGGTCGTTTGGGGGGTTAACGCTTTCGGGACGTATGGATACTCCTGAGGATCCGCGAATTTAAACTAGCAATTTTCGCGCATCGGCCTTTTGGGTTTAAAGCAAAAATTTTAAACGGGGAACATCCCGCAGGGGTCCCCCCGACCCCGGATCGCCCCGGGGGGGAGGGGGGCGGAAAAACCCCTTAAAAATTTATCCACCACCCCGGGTTTCCGCAAAAACTAAGAACGCGGGAGGGGGATCGCCCCCTGCTTCTCTTTCGGCGGAGTGGGCGCATGGATCGCCCGATCCGTGCAGCCCCTTCCCTCTGACAGACACCCGGGAAGGGGCAAGAATCCCTTTCCCGGGGTTGCCCGGGAACGTCACGATGCCCGGCCGGTCCCCCTGTGGGCATGCCCCCGTAAATCGCCCCCCCTACAGTTACCATAGGAACCAGTCTTTAGAAAACAAGCTATGTACTGTTTTCCCCTATTGAATGAAAATTTTAAAGATCTCTCATTCAAATCCCCAGGGGGAAAAATGTAAAAAAAAATTTAAACGGAAAAAGTAAAAAAAAGGTAAAAAAAAGTAAAAAACAATTTAAAACAAAAAAACACGAAAAATAAAAAAAAAAATACGTAAAATCCCCCTTTTCCCCCTTTAAAAATCCCAATCCCCCCCAAAAAAGATCAAAAATAAAGTACCCATATTTGGTATCCCGCGTACGAACGACCTCCCCTATAAATTGTCATTTTTACTTAACCCTGGGGTTGAACGTCGAAAAAAAAAACAAAAAAAAAAAAAACACAAATTAAGATTATTTTTAATCCCACAGCACAAAAAATGGAAAAAAAACCCATAAAAAAACCCAAAAAAAGGGCCCAAAGTTTACCAAAAAAAACCAGTTCACCCCCCCAAAAAAAAAAGTCCTTATACATTTTCCTGTTAGGGAAAAATAAAAAATTAAAGTTTCCAAAAGAAACGATGCATAAAAATTGTTTTACCCCTAAAAACCTTTTTTTTTTTTTTTTAAAAAGGGTCCTTAACAAAAAAAAAAAATTTATAAAAAATAGGGTATCGCCAAAAAATCGAAACGACCAAAGAGTAAAGCTACCCTTTATCAGGGTTTACTGCCCCGGTTTGACCCTTTTTAAAAATAAAAAAAAAAAAAACACTACTAGGAATTGCATTTTTTATTTTCCACCCGGCCCCCAAAAAATTTGGATTAAAAAGGGCCTTTCAAAAAGCCTTGCCCCCCCCAAAAATGATACAAATTTAAAAACTCAACTCACCCCAAAAAAACAAGTCCCTACACACTCCAACACAGAAAAATGTAAAAGTTATGGCCTAAACTAGGGGCGTTTTGCAAAAACGTTTTTTCCGGGTTGAATAAAAGTGTTTTTAATTTTTTAAAAAAGCAGTAAAACAAAAAAAAAAAATAAAAATTTGGGTTATCGGGGAAATCGTTTTGGGACCTGCTGAGTAAAGCCCCAAATTCATATAAACCTTTACAGGGACCGCTATATAAAAATAAAAATAAAAAACCCCACAAAATTTGCGAAATTTTTGTTGAAAACATCTCACAAAAACCTTAATAAAAAGTGAACAAAAGCATCATATGCACCCCATAAATTGGGTTTTTAAAAAAAACTTTAACTCCCTCCCCCCAAAAAACAAGCCCATACACAGCTTTTGCACACAGCAAAAAAAAAAAGTTATGGCTTCAGAATAGGGCAAAATAAAAACGCAATTTTTTAAGACGTATTTCTTAACCCGTTAAAAGTAAAAAAAACAGAAAAAAATTAATAAAATCAAAAAAATTGTAATTGTACCCACCCCCATAGGAAAAATTAATCACATCATTTTTCACGCACGGCGAATGCCCGTAAAAATTTTTAAATCAAAAACAATTACCAAAAAACTGCGTTTTTCCCCCCCCTTACATTGGGCCCAAAGCTTAAAAAAAAACAAATTATGGAACACCTGTGTGCCTAAAATTTTCAGAAAAACATCCCTAAAATGAGATCCCTAAGGGGGGGTTGAATCTAAAATTTGGGGACTTCTGGGAAGGTTTTTGCCTGGTTTTGCTACTTTGGGGGCTTTCAAATGCGAAAATGGGGCCCCCCCAAAAAAAATTGTTCCAAAAGCCAAATAGCGCTCCCTCCCTTATACGCCCTGCCTTTCGCCCAAACAAACAAAAATTTTCAACCCCCAATGAGGGTAATTTTCCGAAACTTGGAAGAAATTGCTTAACAAAGTTTTTGGGGGTTTTTTTTTCCCAGGAATTCCTTTTATATATGGGAAAAATTTTAAGCAAAAAATTTCAGAATTTTTTGAAAAAAAAAAATTTTTTTAAATTTTCCCCAGCCCTTTTCTAAAAAAAATTTTTGAATCCCCCGTGGGGTCTATATACTCAAAAGGGACCCCTGGATATATTTTCCCTTTAAAGGGGTTAGTTTCCAATAGCGGTCTAAATTTTGGGGTGGTTTTTTTAAGTTTTTTGCACCTTTGGGGGTCCCCAAAAACCGAAAAACGCCTAAATAAAATCCCTATTGAAAAAAGAAAACCCCCCGAGGGATAGTAGGGGGCTCCTCCTATTTTTGGGGGCCCCCATGGGTGACCAAAAAAATTCACTAGGCCCCAAAAGGGGTATCCCCTAAAAAAGCAGACCTGGGGGGAAAAAATTTAAAATTTCATTTTTTTCCCAGTCACAAATTTTCCATATTCCGGAAAAATGGATAAATATCTGCAAAAAAAAGTGAAATTTTGAAATTTTACCTCCCTTTGGGTTTAAATTTTTGTGAAAAATCAAAGGGTTATCAAACTTCCTAAAAGTGTTGTAAAACCCTTTTAAAGGGGTTTTAGTTTTTCAGATGGCGTCAAATTATGGGGGGATCAAAAAAGACAGGCCCCCCAAAGCCAAAGTCAAACTTGAGTGGGTTTCCCAAAAAAATTTATATTTTCAAATTTTCTTTAAAAAATTTTGGAAAAAGCTACAAAATTTTTAAGCCCCTAAGTCGTTAAAAAAAAAAAAAAAAAAAAAACATTTAAAAAAATGGGGGCCCCCAAACCCATAATGGACATATGGGAGATGCTATTTAAAAACTTTTTGTGGTGAAAAAATTTGCTGTCTTGCACGCAAAATTTTTTCAAATTTCAAAAACCCCAAATTTTTTTTTCCAAACTTTCATGAAAGTTTGATAATTTTTCCCAAAAAAAACAAAGGGAAAGTTAAAGGATAAAAAAAAATTTCCTTTCTAACTTTTAAAAAGGGACAATGTTTCACGAGAAAACAATCCTGAAACACATGGGTAGGGAAAAAATTTTTCAAAAATTTTTTCTCCAAAAATAAATTGGGCATGTCAATTTCAAAAATTGGGTGTCCCGGGAAAGGGCAAAACAGGCTGGGGGCCGAAGGGGTTTTAAACCCTTTTTTTATTTATTGCAAACTTCAATGCCATTCACAAAGAGAAATGTCTGAAAATCTACACATCCTTACACATTTCACGTACATTGTGATGTTACACAGTATAAAATATACACATTTTTAAAAAGCAATAAAGATGCATTTTCTTGTATCAAACCATTAACCATGTCTGTCATACACTTAGAAACCATATGAGAAAGACAATATTGTGCTATGTCTTACGAGTTACTTTTTTTAAAAATTTTTGATCTTTTTTGGGGTGTTTGGCATTTTTTACTTTTATTTGTGTTTTTTTGTACTTTTTTATGATAGTTTTCCTTTATTTAGTTATTTTTTTTTACTTGTTACCACAGGGGACTATACTCAGCTGCTGTAATACAGTACAGTACAGGCCTGTACTGTATTATATCATCGACTGTCAGTCATGACGTCTAGCCACCGTGATGACATTACAGACAGCCTGGAGGCCTTTCTTAGGGTATGTTCACACGGGCAAATTTCGGCGCGTATTTGCATTCCGTGTCGTATTTGCATTCTAATACAATTGAGATGCGTGCCGAAATTACGGCAATCCATAGCTCTCATAGAGAACTATGGATTACGCCTCCTCTTCCCGCTTGTACAATACGATAGTATTGTATGCACGGGGAGATAAGTGACATGAAATTTAAACTTGGGGCAATACAACCCGAGAAAACCCATATCAATGGGGGCGGGGCGGCTGCCGGACCCCCCACCGGGTTTTGCCAAACCCTTCCCCAAATCACCCTACATACGGCCAAAATTTACGCCGTGTGAACATACCTTTAAGGCGGGAAACCCAAAGGGCAGGGCGGGGTACGGGGATGCAGTCTGGACCCACCCAAAAAACGCATGAAGCCAGCTGTAATATACGGGCCGGGTTTCCCAAAACGCCGATTGGTGGCATTTGCCGGGTTAAAAGTTTTTGCCCCAATCCTTTTGGGACAAACCCTTTTAAACCGGGAACACTTTTTTTTCAATGGATGTATGAGTACTCCAATTTTGGGGAAGGGGATTGATGGAGATCAAATTAGGCCTCGTTTCCCACGGCTGTTTGGGGGGCGCGGAATTGGGCCTTTACTGCCAGCCGAAATTGCTTCAGTAACGGCCCCCCAACCCGTCTCAGTCAAACGGTAATCCACATTTCTCATAGAGAACTTTTGGGTTTCCGCTCTCCTCCCCGTTTGGCCCTTTCGCCGCGGGGGGAGAAAGTGACATTAATTATTTACGGCCCCGTACGCCCCCGAAAAAAATAACAAGTCTGTGGGGTGGGGCGAACTCCCCGCCCCGCCCCCAGCTCCCCGGCGAAATTTTTGGGGGGCGAAATCCCCCCCCAAATTACGCCGCAATAAGCGGGGTGAAGCCGGGCCCCAAGGATATAAAAAACTTACAACACTGGAAATTTTTTTTAATGATTTTGCTGTGTTTCCCAAAAAAAGGTTTTTTTTTTGGGATGATGTCTAAATAAAATTTTTTAAATTTCTTTTGAAAATAAAGGTTTACTGATTTAAATAAATGAGTGATTTGTTGTGCTCCCTTTTGCTTTTGTAGGTGATATATAAATGTTGTGAAGTATTTTTGCGCCCTAACTATACCTTTAGGGGGGTTAAACAGTGGGAGCCGGGAACGTAAATCTCCCCAAAAACAAAAAGGGCCAGGAAAATCCAAACTCTGCCAGCAAAACCCAGCATCTCTGAAAAATCACTCCCCCCTGAAAATTCACCCTTTGGGCGCCCCAACATCCCGAGAGGGCCCCCGGTTTCCCCCTCTGTAACGAAAGGGGGGTGATAGGGGGGAAACTCTCCCTTCACCGGGAGGTTTCAATACCCATGTCCCCAGCATCCAGGCCAGTGGGGCTACAGCTGGGTTAAGAGAAGGAGCACCTGCAAAAATAGCATATTTTGTTATTTATCTTATTTTATGGTCAACAAATACAACTTTTTTTTTTTCTGATACAGTGTAAAAAATAGGTCTAGCCCTCTTTCTTCAGCATTTGGTACAGCAAGATCTCTAAGGGGGTGATCACACAGCGTTTTTGGGTCCGTTTTGGATCCGAAAATCAAACCTAAAACCGCAGTGTCAATCAGATCCAAATGCTTTGCAAACCGGGGTGCATGTTTGATGCTTTTTAAAGCGGGCACAGGATCCCCCCCCCTATAGTTTTAAATAGGTTGCCCGCTGTGTCTTTCAGATCAAGAATTGACAAGTCAATTCTTGGAATGGATCCAAAAGATGCAATCAGACACGCATCGGCGATCACTCGTCTGAATGCAGATGCGTGTTGTACATTTCGAGCAATGTAAAATCACACTGTACATTATTAGATCCGTGTTTAGTTCTGAAAGATGGGCCCAAACACGCATCTAATAACGTATGTACACACGGACTGAACACGCTGTGTGAACATACCCAAACTGTTAAAGAACATGTTTACCCTTAGACACCATTTTAAAGCGGTTTTCCCTTATCAGACATTTATAGCAGGTTGATAAGATATGTTATAAATGCCCGATAGATGCAGATCCCACCTCTGGTTATCTTGAGACTGGGCCCCCAAACTTCGTCATGCAGAATGAAGACGCAGACGTGCATGTGCGACACTCAGTTAATTTCAGTGGAAAATCGAACCACACTTGCTTGGATGTATTTCAAAATCCCATTGACTAGACAAAGAGTGGCAAGGGATCCTGTTCTCAAGACCAGTGAGGGTCCCGGAGATGGGAACCACAGCTGTCAGATATTAATGACATATCCTACTGACATGCCACAAATGTACAACAAGGGAAAACACCTTTAAAGTCTACATTTTTATTATTTATTTTAAAGCATCATTAATTCCAGGGTGCTGTATATTCGAGGAGGGCTACATACAGAACATAGGGCTAAACAAATTACAATGGCAACACTAATTTACTCCAAACACATCGTGGTCGACTTTAAATTCTGATTATTTCATTTATTACCTTATGCAACGTCCATATTTATAGACAGCATTTTTACGAGAAATAGAAAAAGGAGCTCGAATATACTTAGCGATCAGTCCATGATCTTGATAGCATGCATACAAGTCCACACAAGGATAGCTGGGAGACGCCGAGCAGTGAGCCGACTGCACACCTGTGCTTTCGAAGTAAACTACTGCTTTTTCAAGCATGCGCATAAGGTTGCTCAGTACTCTTATAAAGCCTACACGAACAACTATATTAAATCACATTAAAACAACTATAAAGTACATTAAACAGAAACAGATATATCACAGAAAAATCCTAAAGTTAAAGGAGTTGTCTCCCTTCAGAGTTTCAGAGAATGCATGAATGAAATACTCTGTCACTTCCTGGTTCAGACTGACTCATTTACATAAACTCCATGCTTGTACAGCTCTGTGCCATGCTGTGCTTTCAGATGCTAATTAGATCAGATTAGCTTCTCAAACTACTAACAGGACTTCTTATCTGATCCCCAAAACAAAAGCTCTAATTACAGTTCTGTTTATTTTACATAAATCAAGCTTTTTACTGCTGAGAAAGCACAGGACACCGCCAAGACCTGTGTGATGACATCACTCACTGTTATCTCATTGAACAAACAGCAGGGGGAGAATTGTCTACAGTTCAGTTACTGAGGGAACTGAAATAGCAAGGGAGGTCATAAATTCACTTGTATCTCCTTAGGGAAAACAGAGGAACAAAGCAATATATTTGGAAAATGTCTTTATTTTGTGTTCCCTACAATTTGAAAGCTATTCTTTGTAGCGAGACAACCCCTTTAATATTCCCATTCAGACCCACTGGAGAAAGTGTTTGTAAATTCCTAATCAGAAGGTCTCACATTGTAACGGCCTCTTTTTAACTATTTCGTTATCACTACCCTCAATATGCTCCAAAACGCACCATCTTAATTCTGAAACCCCATGTTTAGCCTCTGCAAAGTGGCGAGCAACTGTAGCACAGGTGTGCAGTCGGCTCACTGCTCGGCGTCTCCCAGCTATCCTTGTGTGGACTTGTATGCATGCTATCAAGATTATGGACTGATCGCTAATTATATTTGAGCTACTTTTTCTGTTTCTCGTATAAATGCTGAAGTTTGTCTATAAATATGGACGTTGCATAAGGTAATAAATGAAATAATCAAAATTTAATGTCGACCACGATGTGTTTGGATGAAGCTGAGCCTATAGAAAAAGGCTTATGTGGAGACACGTAGCTCAGTATATATACATAAAAGGACAACAATTTGGAATTAATAAATTCAACACTAATTTACTAACAACCTGTACAGAGGAAAATAGGCCCCTGCCCGCAAAGGCTTATAATCTACAAGGTTTATAAATGCTGCTGTTTACTAAAGGGGTTGTCCAGCAGGAAAAAAAAACTGAAATGGAGCCGAGTAAAAACAACAAAAGTTAAACTTACCTACCTATCCCCACTGCTGCCGCTCCAGAGCTCACCAGTGACTCACCCCGGCTCCAATTCTGCCAGACAATCCCTTTAAGGGTATGTTCACATGGCTTTTTTAAAGCATAATTGCGCACGCTTTATACACGGCGAAATGCGCACCGCAATGACAGTAATTCATAGATCTCATAGAGAACTATGACTTACGTGTTGTCTCCCCGGGCGTACAATACGATCGTGTCGTACGCCTGGGGAGAGAAGTGACATCAATTGTTTGCGCCGCTTACGCGCAGCTGACAAAACATGTCAATGGGGCCGGTTGGGGGCTGCCCCCCCATGCTTTGGGAGTACACACTGATCAGCACGTGCTTCAAAAACACAAGACGTATTGGGGCACACACTGTACGCGCCGCAATAAGCCGTGTGAACAAGTCAATGAACAAAGAGTTGGATAACTTTGTAAACAATTCTATTATTCAAGGCCTCGTTCACACATGAATCTGAAGTTACGTTGCAGAGGTGGAACTGGACCACGTTTAAAACAGAAACCAATGGCGCCCGAAGGACTCCACCAACTACAAAAGGTCCATCAGGTTTCTGATATGGTGTCTGTTGTTTTGCTGTAAAAAATGGAGTACCATGTGGTATTATTTTTTTCCGTCATACTTGACTGAAATTGCGACAGAGGTTCGGAACTGAACCTCCGACGCAAGTGTGAAGAGTGCCTTGAGTTCAGAGCAGTGTTCTTGAGTCTACATTTACAGCATATTAATAGGATGTAATAAATATCTGATAGGTACAGGCAACCTGCGCTATTTTTCAGTCTCAACTACGGACACCATAGCGGAAACCCGACGAACCCATTGTAATTAATAAGATTTGACGAGCGCCGTGAGTGTCTGTTGTAAACAGATGCCATGGCTTCAGTGTTTCAACTTTACGACAGAGGTTCTGAACTGAACCTCCAACGCAGATGTGAACCAGACCTTAAAGCGGTTTTCTCACTATAAAGATTAGCTTTCAACATATAGGGACAGATAATTGAAGATTTTTTTCTAAATACATTTCTCTTTTGATTTTACTTTAGTCAGGAGATAAGAAAGATTTTATCTGCTCTGAGTGCACACAGGGTTCTATGGTTACTGGGCCATAACTCTGCTATCTGATTAGAGGCGAGAGCAGAAAGTGAGGTCACCATGGTCAGGAGGTTAACTCAAGTTCAAGCCAATGTAACTTAAGAGATTAGCCCCCCCCCTTTTTACAGATAAGAAATGTTTTTCACTCCTAAGGCTATGTCTACACTGCACAGGAAAACGATCGTATCTTCCCGCTTTTTTCGTTTTTAAAAGCCCCCGAAGATCGATCGTTCCCTGTGCCCCATAGACGGCAATAGGAAAGACGAGCTGCTGTCTACACAGCTCGTCTTTTCTCTGCCCGTCTTTCGGCAGCGGCGTATTGTACAGATGTTGTATAATACGCCGGCGCTTCTCGTTTTCCTGCCATCTTCCCATACAATTACATTGTATGGGCGACTCAGGGAAAACGAAAGCGACCGAGTTTTTGTCAAAAACGGACAAAAAAACCGCGGTCCTGCATCAGAGAACAGACGCCCGCTTTCAGGCCGTTTTTTGTCCGATGCAGTGTAGACATAGCCTCAGAGCAACAGTAGCTTTTGTTTGCTGAAGAGTAACCCTGCTGCACTTTGTCTTTGTAATGTCTCTGCTAGATACAGAGAAGCTAAATATGCACATCACTGCTATAGAACCACCCACAGCTTAAAAAAAGGCAGAGTGAAAGAAAAGCTGCCTGTGACGGTGAAACTACATGGGGAGAAAACCCCTTTAACTGCAAGTTGAAAACAGTTAAAAATTGCCTAATAGTTTAGCTCCTATACTGCAGCGCTTTGTCTTTGACTTCAATCCAAAAGTTTTTTTCAGCACTTGCCAAAATATGAATCATAAGATCAAATTGTGTGAATGTTATACAAAAGGAGTGCTGAGAGGATCTTGGGGCAGTATAAATGTAGGTGTTAGTGGAAACAGATTATAATACATGATGTCAATTAGGATCAGTATAAGGTATGTAAAGTATCTGCAAAATGTGCTGGTTACAGGAAGAATTACTGGACTACAGGAAAACACTAGGACGCTTTTTAATTAAACTGAAATACAAGCATGTTTGTGCTCCCACATCGTTCCAGTCAAGTGTTCTAGTTCTATAAAAATGGGTAAACTGTACGGGCATTTTCACACAGCATTTTTGGACGAGGTTTTCGGAGCATTTCCTCGCTCAAAACCTCGTCCAAACCACATCAAAACCTCGCCTGAAACACGCTTCTTCAGACGAGGTTTTTGACGAGGCTTTGATCAGGTTTTGGACAAGGTTTTCACCTTATGGCCATGTTCACACGGCTTAAAATGGGCCGTATTTCGGTCCGTAATTACGCGCCGAAGCGCGCAAATTACGGGCTGAAAACGGCCCATTCATTACGGTAATCCACAGTTCTCATAGAGAAATATGGATTACGTCTCCTCTCCCTGCTCGGCGAATACGCCGAGGGGGGAGAAAGTGACTGTGAATTCCAGCGGATGTAATGGCGGCGAGTGCCCCCCCCGCTCCTCCCCCCCCCCCGCCCACACGGCGTAATTGCGGGCGTAATTACGTCCCGCAGTTAACCCGTGTAAAATACCTTACAAATGAATGGGGAGGAAAAAAACCCGGGGGAAAAGTAAAAACCGTGCTAAAAAACCGCGCCAAAAAACGCGCTTCAAGAATTGACATGAACTTCTTTTTTCATGCTTCCAAAGAAGCGTGTAAAAACCTTGTCGGTGTGAACTACAACGGGTTTAAAAGGGAATCAATAAATAAAAGGGGGGGTTTTGGAAGCGTTTTGGGCCGGGAACCCCCTCCAAAAAACCGCCCAAAATAACCCGTATAAAACTGCCTATATGTGAAAAACTCTCTCGCTATCTCTGACAAAGTCTCTGCCTTCACTATCATTTGCAGTTTCGCATGCAGCATTAGTTTTGAACTTAAAAACAGGCACCTCCAAAGAACCTGGCGGACCCCATCCCTCGCCCCTCTATGGTTCTCCGATTCCCTACTAGCCTCTGCTTATAGCACTGGAACAATTAGATGCTGTCCAGACAAATGAATGCAGCACGTTAAGGTCGTTCGGGAGAAAAAGAACCAATGGCGAAAGAGATTTTAAAATTAACTACCGTATATCTTTCCTACTCTTTTAGGTTTTCATTTTAACTGTAAAAAGAAGTGGAATCTAACAGCACAATACTCTCTGTAGTGCATCACCAGCTTCTAAGGTTATGTTCACACGGCTTATTTTGGCGCGTAATGCGTGTTATACGTGACGAAATGCGCACTGCAATTACGGTAATCCATAGCCCTCATAGAGAGCTACGGATTGCACGTCGTCCCCCTGATGTACAAAAGATGGATTGTAGGTGGGGGGAGAATTGAAATGTCAATTGTTCGCGGCGATTAGGGGCAAAAAAGCATGTCAAGGGGGCGGCCCCCCGCGGGGGCTTCCAAACCCCTGCCGTTTGGGCAGGTATTACGCGTAGAAATACACCATGTGAACATACCCTAATAACCTCCAGAAACAAATTAATACCGCAATGCGCATGTTTTTTAACATATTTTCTTTTGCTAAGTGTAAAAATTTGGGGCGGTATTATCATGTGCTGCAATTTCTTGTAAAATATTTCATTAAAAATGTTTTTTTAAAAAATCACGCATTTTTATTTTATTGAATTTAAAAGTTTAAATAACACTGTATCTAAACTAAAAGCATAGGGAAATTGCGGACGTGCCCCTCACTAAAGCATCTCATCTATGCCCCAAAACCCAAAGAGGTATCGTAAGAACACCCACTCTGGCAGTCTGTGAAGAAGGATAACCATTTGTGGGGGGAAGTTTTTCTCCTCAGACATCAGCTTTAGGCCCCATTCACATCTATGCTGTTGTTTTCGTTTTTCTTTTCTGTCGTAGGGACAGAAAATATAGAAAATTCCGCCATTCTGGATCAGTTTCATGACGGACACCAATAGTGCCTGAAAGACCCTATCGGTTATAATGAGTTTTATTGGGTCCTGTCATCTGAACAGAAAAAATACTGCAGCACACCACCCTATTTTTTTTCATCAGTTTTGAACCTTTGACACAATTGTAAGTTAGGCCTTAATTGTCCATAAGGTGGACCAACAGTGTTAGGGCCAGTTCATATCTGTGTTGGAGGTTCTGTGTGGAGCCTCCATTGCAGACTCGGCCAAAAATAACAGAAAAAAAATAGTGCAGCACGATGCTTTTATTTTTTTCCGAAAAAAAACGACATACCCCCAAAAGGGAAACTGACGTAGTCAAAACACCCCACTGAACGCCGGTTGTGTCCATGATTAAACGGGTCTCATCACACCTCTCCGCCCGGGGTTTTAAAAGGCCCATGACAGGAAAACTGAAAAGCAAAAAGACGTAATAGCAAAAAAATAAAAAAAGTGAATAAAATGTTTTTATTTTTCCACTGCTGCTCACAAATGCTCAACTGTGAGTTTAGACCCGACCCAAGAATTCTACAAATATATTTAGCTAGGAACATTTACATAGGTATAATCCTTTACTGCCTTCTAGTGGTTACTAACTGTAAAGATAATTGAGATCATTTCAATCACTGTGCCTTAGACTAATATCAAGCAACACAAAAAGATAGGTGCCAGTAGCAAATTGCGGCGGCTAATAGGCTGCAACAATTTGTCAGACCTGTGGGACTCCCATTGACTGCAAGAAGGTGGTAAGCACGGTGGTTCAGTGCTTGGCATTGTCCTTGGGTTTAAATAAATGACTATTTCTATCAGCAACCATAGACCTTGCATGGAGCACAAGTTTACATGACTTAGCTAAAAAAGGGGACATGTGACCACTGTTCTCGTAATTGGTGGACATTTTAGTAACCAGAACTTAATTGGAGAGGGGAACGTGTCCGATTGTCAGTGTCTGTGGAGAGGTGAGAAGTGTCCGATTGTCGGGAGTCTGTGGAGAGGTGAGAAGTGTCCGATTGTCGGGAGTCTGTGGAGAGGTGAGAAGTGTCTAAATGTCGGGAGTCTGTGGAGAGGTGAGAAGTGTCCGATTGTCGGGAGTCTGTGGAGAGGCGAGAAGTGTCCGATTGTCGGGAGTCTGTGGAGAGGTGAGAAGTGTCCGATTGTCGGGAGTCTGTGGAGAGGTGAGAAGTGTCTAAATGTCGGGAGTCTGTGGAGAGGTGAGAAGTGTCTAAATATTAGTGTCTGTGAAGAGGCGAGAAGTGTCCGATTGTCGGGAGTCTGTGGAGAGGTGAGAAGTGTCCGATTGTCGGGAGTCTGTGGAGAGGTGAGAAGTGTCCGATTGTCGGGAGTCTGTGGAGAGGTGAGAAGTGTCCGATTGTCGGGAGTCTGTGGAGAGGTGAGAAGTGTCTAAATGTCGGGAGTCTGTGGAGAGGTGAGAAGTGTCCGATTGTCGGGAGTCTGTGGAGAGGTGAGAAGTGTCTAAATGTCGGGAGTCTGTGGAGAGGTGAGAAGTGTCTAAATGTCGGGAGTCTGTGGAGAGGTGAGAAGTGTCCGATTGTCGGGAGTCTGTGGAGAGGTGAGAAGTGTCTAAATGTCAGTGTCTGTGGAGAGGTGAGAAGTGTCTAAATGTCAGTGTCTGTGGAGAGGTGAGAAGTGTCTAAATGTCAGTGTCTGTGGAGAGGTGAGAAGTGTCTAATTGTCAGGAGTCTGTGGAGAGGTGAGAAGTGTCCGATTGTCAGTGTCTGTGGAGAGGTGAGAAGTGTCTAAATGTCGGATGTCCGTGGAGAGGTGAGAAGTGTCTAAATGTCAGTGTCTGTGGAGAGGTGAGAAGTGTCCGATTGTCGGGAGTCTGTGGAGAGGTGAGAAGTGTCTAAATGTCGGGAGTCTGTGGAAAGGTGAGAAGTGTCTAAATGTCAGGAGTCTGTGGAGAGGTGAGAAGTATCCGATTGTCGGGAGTCTGTGGAGAGGTGAGAAGTGTCTAAATGTCGGGAGTCTGTGGAGAGGCGAGAAGTGTCCAATTGTCGGGAGTCTGTGAAGAGGCGAGAAGTTTTAAAATGTCGGGGTTTGTGGAGGGGTGAGAAGTTCTAAAGCAGGGGGGGTGAAATTCCCTTTTCACGGGGGGGGAAAATTCATTTTTTTTTTTTTTTTTTTTAAAAAAAAAAAAAAGAAGTGTCCGATTGTGGGAGTCTTGGAGAGGTTGGGTGTGTTGTCGGGAGTTGTGGAGAGGTGAAAAGTGTCAAATTGGGGAGTCTGTGGAGAGGGGAATTTTAGGGGGGTGGGGGGGGAAGTGCCGATTGTCGGGGTCTGGGGAGGGGGAAAAGGTGTCCCGTTTGTCGGGGGTCTGTGGAGAGGGAAAGTGTGATTGTCGGGAGTCTGGGGGGTGAGAAGTGTCCATTGCGGGGTCTGTGGAGGAGGGGAAAAGGGCCCATTGTCGGGGTCTGTGCGGGGGAAAAGTGTTTGGGGGGTTTTGTGGGGTGAGAAAGTGTAAAATGTGGGGTCTTGGAGAGGGAGAAGTGTCAAATGTCGGGGGGTCTGTGGAAGGCGAAAAGGTGTCGATTGTGGGAGTCTTGGAGAGGGAGAGTGTCCGATTGTAGGGGAGTCTGTGGGGAGGTGAGAAGTGCCCAAATGTCGGGGTCAGGGGAGAGGTGAGAAGGGGTTTTTCAAAAATGTGGGAGGAACCCGGGAAGTCTGTGGAGAGGGGAAGTTCATTGCGGGAGTTTGGAGGGTGAAAAGTGCTAAATGCGGGGTCTGTGAAGAGGGAGAATGTCATTGCGGGGTTGGAAAGGGGGGAGGTGTGTTGTCGGGAGTCTGTGGAGGGGGAAGTGTCTTGTCGGGGGGAGGGGGGGGGGGGGGTTTTTAAAAGGGAGAAGTGTCCGATTGTCGGGAGTCTGTGGAGAGGTGAGAAGTTCAAATTGTGGGAGTTGTGGAGGGTGAGAAGTGCCCCTTTGCGGGATTTGGGGAGAGGTGAGAAGTTCAAATTGTCGGGAGTCGGGAGAGGCGAGAAGTGTCAAAATGTCGGGAGTCTGTGGAGAGGTGAGAAGAGTCTGATTGTCGGGAGTCTGTGGGAGTTTGTGTGAGAAGTGTCTAAATGCCGGGAGTCTGTGCAGAGACGAGAAGTGTCTGAGTGTCGGGAGTCTGTGGAGAGGTGAGAAGTGTCTAAATGTCTGGAGTCTGTGGAGAGGTGAGAAGTGTCTAAATGTCGGGAGTCTGTGGAGAGGTGAGAAGTATCTAAAGCAGGGGTGCAAACTCGTTTTCACCGGGAGCCACATCAGCCTCCCGGCGTACCTTAAAGGGCCGACATAATTTTAGAACTGTGTAAATGGAACGTCTCCTTAACTGTTACATTTGTACAGTATTGCTATTATAATTAGCCCTTTGAGGGCAACCAGGAAGAATATATTGCCCCCCCCATAGGTAGATAGGTACATATGACCCTTGTAGGTAGATAAGTGGGTATAAAGCCCCCTGTAGATGACACTTATATCTGTCCATGTAGTAGATAGGTATGTTTGCCCCTGTACTGTAGCTAGGTAGTTGCCCCATGTAGTCAGGTAATATGCCCTCTGCAGCCTGGTAGTAGCCCTCAGTAGCCAGATAACATGCCCCATATTGCCAGGGAGATGCCCCATATTGCCCCCTGTAGTAAGGGAGATGCCCCACATAGTCCCCTGTAGCCAGGTAGATGCCCCATATAGCCCCCCTGTAGCCAGGTAGATGCCCCATATAAGCCCCCAGTAGCAGGTAGATGCCCAATAGCCCCCCAGTAGCCAGGTAGATGTCCCATATAGCCCCCCAGTAGCCAGGTAGATGCCACCTGCAGATAACGAATATAAAATAAAAAAAATGTACTCACCTCCTCATGGTCTGTGCAGCGCGGGCAGGTTCGGGAGCTGGTGTACGGTGTAAGCGTCGTGACGTCATCACACCGTTTACGCAGCTCCCACAGATCTCCTGGGCCGGCAGAGGCTGCCATCCGAGGAGACTCAGCGTTGCAGGAGGCGTGAGTAAAGTGGTGCGTCATGCCCCCTACGACGCTATATGTATGTACAGCGCTCACTGAGTGTTGTAAATACAAAGAGAGAAGGTAGGCGGAAAACGATCCCTCCTGCCTTCTCCCTGTACCAGCAGCTGCACCGAGTGTGCAGCTGCTGACCGACTCTGCGTGGCCATGGTAAAACAGCCGTGCGGAGTCAGAGATCTCGGGGGGGGCCGCGTGCCGGAAAACACAAGGACACAAGCTGAATTTGGCCCGCGGCCCTTGTGTTTGACACCCGGGATCTAAATGCTGGGAGTCTGTGGAGAGGTGAGAAGTGTCTAAATGTCGGGAGTCTGTGGAGAGGCGAGAAGTGTCTAAATGTCGGGAGTCTGTGGAGAGGCGAGAAGTGTCCGATTGTCGGGAGTCTGTGAAGAGGCGAGAAGTGTCCGATTGTCGGGAGTCTGTGGAGAGGTGAGAAGTGTCCGATTGTCGGGAGTCTGTGGAGAGGTGAGAAGTGTCTAAATGTCGGGAGTCTGTGGAGAGGTGAGAAGTGTCCGATTGTCGGGAGTCTGTGGAGAGGTGAGAAGTGTCCGATTGTCGGGAGTCTGTGGAGAGGTGAGAAGTGTCCGATTGTCGGGAGTCTGTGGAGAGGTGAGAAGTGTCCGATTGTCGGGAGTCTGTGGAGAGGTGAGAAGTGTCCGATTGTCGGGAGTCTGTGGAGAGGTGAGAAGTGTCCGATTGTCGGGAGTCTGTGGAGAGGTGAGAAGTGTCCGATTGTCGGGAGTCTGTGGAGAGGTGAGAAGTGTCCGATTGTCGGGAGTCTGTGGAGAGGTGAGAAGTGTCCGATTGTCGGGAGTCTGTGGAGAGGTGAGAAGTGTCCGATTGTCGGGAGTCTGTGGGAGGTGAGAAGTGTCCGTTTGTCGGGAGTCTGTGGAGAGGTGAGAAGGGTTATATGTCGGGAGTCTGTGGAGAGGTGGAGAGTGTCATTGTGGGGGTTGTTTGTGAAGAGGCGAGAAGTGTCCTATTGTCGGGAGTCTGTGAAGAGGCGAGAAGTGTCCGATTGTCGGGAGTTTTGGAAGAGGGAAAAGTGCCCCGATTGTCGGGAGTCTGTGGAGAGGTGAGAGTGTCGATGTGGGGTCTGTGGAGAGGGAGAAGTGTCTTGTGGAGTCTGTGGAAGGGGGAGATTTCGCTGTCGGGAGTCTGTGGAGAGGTGAGAAGTGTCCGATTGTCGGGAGTCTGTGGAGAGGCGAGAAGTGTCCGATTGTCGGGAGTCTGTGGAGAGGTGAGAAGTGTCCGATTGTCAGTGTCTGTGGAGAGGTGAGAAGTGTCCGATTGTCGGGAGTCTGTGGAGAGTTGAGAAGTGTCTAAATGTCTGGAGTCTGTGGAGGGGTGAGAAGAGTCTGATTGTCGGGAGTCTGTGGAGAGGTGAGAAGAGTCTGATTGTCGGGAGTCTGTGGGAGTCTGTGTGAGAAGTGTCTAAATGCCGGGAGTCTGTGCAGAGGCGAGAAGTGTCTAAATGTCGGGAGTCTGTGGGAGCGAGGGAGAAGTGTCTAATGTCGGGGAGTCTGTGGGGGAGGCGAGAAGTGTTCTACTGTCGGGGGTCTGTGGAGAGGCGGAGAGTGTCTACATGTCGGGAGTTAGTGGAGAGGTGAGAAGTGTCCGATTGTCGGGAGTCTGTGGAGAGGCGAGAAGTGTCTACATGTCGGGAGTCTGTGGAGAGGCGAGAAGTGTCTACATGTCGGGAGTCTGTGGAGAGGCGAGAAGTGTCTACATGTCGGGAGTCTGTGGAGAGGCGAGAAGTGTCTACATGTGGGGAGTCTGTGGGGGCCCGAGAATGTTCATGGTCGGGAGTCTGTGGAGAGGGAGAAGTGTTCACATGTCGGGTCTGTGGGAGGCGGAAGTTTTAATGTCGGGAGTCTGTGGAGAGGCGAGAAGTGTCTACATGTCGGGAGTCTGTGGAGAGGTGAGAAGTGTCTAAATGTCGGGAGTCTGTGGAGAGGTGAGAAGTGTCTAAATGTCGGGAGTCTGTGGAGAGGTGAGAAGTGTCTAAATGTCGGGAGTCTGTGGAGAGGTGAGAAGTGTCCGATTGTCGGGAGTCTGTGGAGAGGTGAGAGGTGTGAATTGTGGGGAAAGTCTGTGGAGAGGCGAGAAGTGTCCGATTGTCGGGAGTCTGTGGAGAGGTGAGAAGTGTCCGATTGTCGGGAGTCTGTGGAGAGGTGAAAAAAGTCTGATTGTCGGGAGTCTGTGTGAGAAGTGTGTAAATGCCGGGAGTCTGTGCAGAGGTGAGAAGTTTCTAAATGTCGGGAGTCTGTGAAGAGGCGAGAAGTGTCCGATTGTCGGGAGTCTGTGGAGAGGTGAGAAGTGTCTAAATGTCGGGAGTCTGTGGAGAGGTGAGAAGTGTCTAAATGTCGGGAGTCTGTGAAGAGGCGAGAAGTGTCCGATTGTCGGGAGTCTGTGGAGAGGTGAGAAGTGTCCGATTGTCGGGAGTCTGTGGAGAGGTGAGAAGTGTCCGATTGTCGGGAGTCTGTGGAGAGGTGAGAAGTGTCCGATTGTCGGGAGTCTGTGGAGAGGTGAAAAGAGTCTGATTGTCGGGAGTCTGTGGGAGTCTGTGTGAGAAGTGTGTAAATGCCGGGAGTCTGTGGAGAGGTGAGAAGTGTCTAAATGTCGGGAGTCTGTGAAGAGGCGAGAAGTGTCCGATTGTCGGGAGTCTGTGGAGAGGTGAGAAGTGTCTAAATGTCGGGAGTCTGTGGAGAGGTGAGAAGTTACTAAGTGACGCGAGTCTGGGGAGAGGTGAGAAGTGCCCGTTGGGGGAGTCTGTGGAGAGGTGAAAAGTGCCCCGATTGTGGGGGGAGTCTGTGGAGAGGTGAGTAGGGTCCGATTGTCGGGAGTCTGTGGAGAGGTGAAAAGAGTCTGATTGTCGGGAGTCTGTGGGAGTCTGTGTGAGAAGTGTCTAAATGTCGGGAGTCTGTGGAGAGGTGAGAAGTGTCTGATTGTCGGGAGTCTGTGGAGGGGTGGAAGTGTCCGTTGTCGGGAGTTGTGGAGGGTGAAAAGAGTCTGATTGTCGGGAGTCTGTGGGAGTCTGGTGGAAGGGGTGTCAAAAATGTCGGGGTCTGTGGAGATGGGGGTGTCTAAATGTCGGGGTTTGAAGAGGCGAGAAGTGTCCGATTGTCGGGGTCTGTGGGGGGGGTGGAAGTGTTCCGATTGTCGGGAGTCTGTGGAGAGGGAGAAGTGCCCCGTTTTGTCGGGGTCGGGGAGAGGTGAGAAGTGTCTAAATGTCGGGAGTCTGTGGAGCCCATGCTATAAAACAGCGATAGGAAAAAATGTATATGTTAAATATATATGCTTTTGTTTTTTTACAATGGGACCCTATAGGTGACAGATACCACTACTTGGCATTTGTTTAACATAAATGGCCCGGTGTGTACATTAAGCGGTAGCCAGAAACATGGTGTGTACCTGGCATTACTATGTTTGTCTGTTTAGCTGTAAAAAAAGGAGAACAAATCAAACAAAATACACTGATTAAATCAGCACATATATAAAGTCTCAAAATAACCGAGAGATTCAGGATTCCTCAAAAGACCTGTGTATATATAACTTTAAGAAGCTCGGCTAACATACGGGTGCCTGATACTCAGTGCAATATTACACAGGTGTGATGGAGCGGCATGGAGAAAAAAAACTGACTGCATCTTATACAAGAACCATTGACAGCTATACATATGTAGGGAAGAGTATTTTCTACTAACAGGACTGCTTTATGACTCAAGGGAAAAAAGTGCCTAAAGGGTTAATCCAGTATGCCAGTGATTCATGTATATGATAGGAGTGGCAGCATGGTGCTCGGAGTTGCTCCCCAGCAGTGAATAGGTGCCAGCACTCATTACCTGCACTTGGATCACTTGCCATTCTCTCCTCTGCAAGCAGGAAGTGATGTCACCCAGGAGCAGTGCACACTGGGAGATATAGTTTCAGGTTACATATTGCAGGACTTGTAGACTATGTTTGCTCACTCATGTCAGTACTCTGTGTAATATGATCCACTGTCCTAGTAAAGGATAAGACCTGTTCACACCTTAGAAGTGTGACTGTGCAATGGTGCAGATCATGTCCTGAAGAATTATAACAATTATACGTTTAACAGGAAAAGATCAGAACTTGTTAGAAAGGAAATCGTAGGCATTGCCCATAATAGCCGCTCATTGCTTCATAGACCTTTAAAAATGGCAGCTGGAACCTGGTTGCTATGGGCAGCTGCTCCACGTACGGCCGCATACGGTCATTAATACACTGGCAGATTGTAGCTTATTGGAGGGGTTGGCACAATAATGGCTTGTCATTCACGCAATAAGACATATATCGTACATGCTTCGAGTTTTGTAGATAGATGTATAAATACATGTTCTCTTTCTCATCCAGAATAATTGAGTGGTATTGTACAGCCTATCCCATATTACTATGGTTAGTGCTCTTCATGATGCTGGTGGAGTGATTGTTCATTCACCTGTGGTGCAAAAAACGTCACATTTCTTCTACCATTTGCTAATAACTAGAGCAACTGCCGTGTGCAGGACAGACAGCAACTGGACAGGCTGGGAGGAACTCAATAAGGTCCTGGTAAGTTCTCACAGGTATTTGGAGCCAGGATGACTGCATCCCACAGCTGCTGGGTGCGTGGGGGAGGTTCCATAGAGCGAACACGATGATCAGGGTGGTCCCACAGATGCTCAATTGGGTTTAAGTTGAGGGAATTAGAGGGCAAGGATTGTACTTTAAAAGTCTTGAACAAGTTCTAAAAACCAATGTCCGACATTTCTAGCCAAGTGATAGATCTACCACCCCAGAGAAGACAATCTGCATGTATGGGTGTATGTGATCTGCAAGGATGGATTTACACCCAAATCAGTTGAGTGCCTTCCACACGGATGAGTGACCTAGAAAATGGCATGAAAACACCCCCCAGACCATAACACTGCCACCAACAGCTTGTGTTCTTCCAGCAGTGGTTGCAGGGTGTTTATTCTCTGATGTCTCGCACCTGACACGTCAATATTCATTGAAGCAGGAACCGTGACTCATCGGAGAAGGCAACCCTTTGCCAATCTGTGGAGGTCCAATTCTAAAACTGCTTTTTCTGCCTCACATGCAGTAGGGTTTGCTGAACTTGTGTTTTAGACACCTCTTGTAGCCCCTAGTTCATTTTGGCAGTGAGCTACTTCGCTGTAGCATGTTGGTCAACCACCCTGTGCCTTTGTAGCAGACGTTCACCTTTCGCATCAATGACACATAGTGGTTTCCATGTTGCTTATCCGTAATGGTGCACTTTGGGGCACATTTATCAAGGCAGTTGCGCCAGAATTCTGTCTCAATTTGCAGCAAAAAGAAAGTCTTACAAGCTTTTCGCCACATTTACTATGCGTTTTAGACAGTTTTCTGCGCCTCATTCGACAAAGGGGATGTGGCCTTGTAAAAAGGGGTGTGGTTTAAATGTGCCAGAATTTTATGGCACTGTCTGGCTTAAAAGTAAGCCAACTTAGAGGTGGTACAAACTTAGACTAGACAGTTCTAACCTGCACCAGATTTATGAGCAGTCTCAGAAGTACTGCCACCTTTGGCCTGAAAACCAATAATCATCCCTTTTTGCAATTGTGATAAATTGCTCCTTTTATCCATAACAGCAACAAAGGGTATGTGTGAAGACAACCTATCAGACACCTTAAGGCTTGTTCCCACGGCATGGTATTTTGGTCGGTTTTTCAGACAGTTTGCAGTTTTAGAAACCGTCTGAAAACCAACATGCAGCGCTTCCCCCATAGACTTCAATAGAAAATCTGTTCAGCAGTCCCCCACTGAGTGGATTTTCTGCCGGATGGTTTTTTACACCGCCGACGGCCCGAAAAACTTAGAACATGTTCATTCTTCGGTCTTGTTTTCGGGCGGAACATGAATATGTGCGAAGTGCTTGAACCCGCACACCGCAGACAAAAGCCTTCCCTCTACGTGCCAAAAAAGGATAAAATACTGGTTGGAAAATGTGACCGGTATTTGGTCTTTGCCATGGGAGCGCTCCCTTACATACGAATTCAGCTCAGGACACTTGACTTCCTGGTTTCTAATAATGTGATAACTGTATGTACAGCACTTAGGCCCCGTTCACACGACGGGTTTAGCCGCGGGTTCGGCCGCGGCCAAACCTGTCCCGACGCGAGTTCGCGGCGCAGGCGCTGTCTTGGCGCGGGTGGGGCGCGCCGAGAACTCCGTTTCAAGAATTGAAGTGAGAGTTCTCACACACGCGCGGCAAGACCGTGGCCCCAAAGCCGCGGCCAAACCTGCGGCGTGTGAATATTAACGCGCTTTTTAATAGGAAACCATGTAAACAAACTAGGCGCAATTTGGCCGCGGAAACTGCATCGGAACCCGCGGCCAAATCAGTCGTGTGAACATGCCTTTATTGTTAAGTGATACGTTGATTGAGGAAGGTCCCAATGTGAAGCAAAATGTTGCGAGGATGTCACAATTTAGCATCTGTCAGAGGCCACAAACTTGATGTGAACTTCGTCAAACCGTGTGTTAAATGACCACTAGAAGCAATTAACTTTTGACAAAGTAAATCAGCTATTTAAAGGGGTATTAGAGTATACAAAACCTTACTCTAATTGAAAGTGTGCAGCACAAGGTCAAAATCTTCAATGTATGGTGACTAAATACTTTTAGTAGTTTCTCACGTAATCACTCATTAACTACTGGCTCCAAATCTGATGTTTATTGCTTGTAGCCATCGGATACCACCTGTATTCAGTTTCAGCTTTCCAGTCAGGCATGCTCAGTTCCAGCACTAGGACAGTGAGCTATGTGTGTATGAAACAGCAGGAACTAATATGAGGGCTCTACAATGAGGGAACACAATATGAAATGCACAAGTGGGCGCATACTTGCTCTAGTAACCAGGGGGTGCAGGTGAAGAGAACAATCTGAAATAGATGTCAGCAATTCATGATGGTACCTGTAGTCCGATTCCCACACAAGCTGCAGCTGAAGCAAAGTCCATACTTGGTGAGCTGAGAAGGAATACATGGTGGCAATAGAGTGACAAAATACATCAATTATCCATGTTTTGGATGTGGCATTAGTCTAGGCTAGGAAAGGTTCTCACGGGCTATAGCAGACAAGAATAGCAGGTTACTTCTATCTGCCGGGGCTCAGTACATGTCAGGAAAAAAGCTGTATTCAGAGTGCTATGATATGTGCTGAGTGCTATGAATTTATCATAATTGCGGGCCGTACTTCGGGCCTATTGCAGCGCGATTACGCCCCGAAATACGGCCCGCAAATACGCAGTGTGAACATACCCTCAAGGTGCGTTCCCACGGCAGAGGACAAATACCGGTCCATTTACCCGATCGGTATTTATCCTGTTTTGCAGCCGTCCCCAGGACCGGGGGTGGAGGGTGGGGGTGCCTTCCTCCTTCATATTCACAGGTTCCGTCCGAATACCGGTTGGAGGATTGTGCTTGTAGAATGTTTTGCGGCTGGACCGTGGGCGGAAAAACCGCTGGACGGAAAACCCGTGCAGTGGGGACTGCTGCACAGGTTTTCCATAGAGCAACATTGTGCTCATTTTCGGCCGGTTTTTCAGGAGGTCTGCAAAACCATCCGAAAACCCGTGCCGTGGGGACATGCCCTTATATCGTTGTTCTCTGTGTAATAACCCTACATCCCCCTTTCAAGATATTTGCCCTTAACGTCTATGACAGAGGTTAACAACAGGCGGCCCACAGTCCCCTATTGCACGGCCCCTAGCCATCATGACACAAACATGTTTTGTCTATGTCCTGATACTTCAGAAAATAATATTCATCTTTTGAATGGCACTGTTTTGGTGGGCTGTATGTGGCTGGCACTGTTATGATGGGCACTGTATGGCTGTACATGCTATTTTAAGCAACTTACATAAACCATCCAGATAAAACCGTTTCTGTATTATCCTTAGTACATGAACAGGTGTTTTATCTGGATTTCTGGTTCATTGTGAACACAAGGTCTACCATAAAAATGTCTGAGAGGTTTGAGACTCCACAATGGAGGAGAGGAGTTGGAGAGGTAGCTATGTGTTTGTATAGACCCTTCCCCTTCCCCCCACAAAAAAGTGAAAATAGAAGTCTCATACCGAGCAGAGGAGCCCCATTCTGATCAATGAGAGGCTCTAAAGTGGAACCAAGACCTCTTAACCACTTTGGGTATTTACAATTAATAGGCCAAAAGGGCGCATCCCCACGGCAATGGACAAATACCGGTCGGTTTATCCGCGAAAACCGGACGGAAGAATGTGCATGTAGAATGTTTTCCGGGCGGCCTGCGGGTGGAAAAACCGTGCAGTGGGGACTGCTGCACGGGTTTTCCATAGAGCCCCGTTGCGCTCGTTTGCCGTGGGGACATGGCTTTAAGGTCTCAGATGGGGAATACCCCTTTAAGGTTTACTGCTGCCCTACATGTCAGTGTAGCCATAGGAACAGAAAAGGTTGTGCACACCTGATCTACGACCAGTTCTAGCCACATATAAAATGTAGAGAAAAAAGGCAAAACAAGACTTGAATAAAACTTCTGCAAAATAGTACAATACATAGTGAATGGTAAATAGGTGCTGTAAATTATTTGTTTGTGTCAGAGATCTTCCCACCTTGTTCTTTATAAGGTTGCGGATCACTGCAGAGTTCCTCTCCTCTGGATCTAGCGGTTAATTCCTCATGACTACACTGCTTTATTTGGCCAAGGGGTAGGGGTTTTGCTGTAGAGCTGTATGATTGTTGGGAGTCAGAAGAGGCCAAGACCTCTGAGTCCTTGTCTTGAGGAAGAAACTTAATTTGTATACTTGGAATAGGTTCATGTACCGCATAGGTTGGCGACTGCAGGACTTCACTGTTGGTTATATTTACCTGAAAAGGAGCCTGTCCCATTGATGCCAACAATGTATTGTTGCCTAAGGATTCCTCAGAACCTTGTACACTACACAAGAGATCCCCACTGCCATGTTCAAGAGATGGTGACAGCTTGAGGCTTTCTTTAGGATGCTCATCATTTGGATGATTGGCTCCTTCTTCCAGTGGACGAAGTGGAGAATCAGAAGTTAGTCCAGTTTGTGACATGGAGGTAACTGATGGCCGACAGTACGAGTGTAGGGAGAAGATAAATTTAGAGACTATATGTTGGCTACGTGGGTGAAGAAGGTGCCTGCTGTCCATGGCATCATTTTTATTGGTGTTTTCATTGGCCTGACTTTTACCAGCAAAATCTCTCTCTGGGGATACAAGAAGCCTTCTATCATCTAGAGAAAAGAGTGAGATCTGTTTCTTCAAATGTTTCCTTTTTCCAAGTGGCAATATGTGTGGTTTGAATGGTCCCTTTCTTTTAAACCCTCTGCTACCTTTAAAGAGGGAAGGCACAGCTTCTGGTCTGAGAAGAGGGTGCTGGTCGGGCATACGAGGGACAAAGCTGTCTTCACTGAAATGTTCACTGCATAGGAATGAATAGGGGCCCGGAGTCCAGTCGCTACGCTGTATGGCGGCGGTCCACAAGTAAAGACGAGCAGAATCTTTAAGAGGAAACCTGGAATTAAAAGACAAAGTATTCATTACAAAATATACATAATAATAACATAACACAATGGGCCTCATTTATCAAAACTGACTAACAAGAAGGCTGTCCTTGTTGCCCATAGCAACCAGAGCTCAGCTTTCACTTCTTAGCCTGCTCTGGAAAAATGAAAGCTAGGCTCTGATTGGTAGCTATGGGTAAGGACAGTCTTACTTATAAGTCTATGTTCACACGGTGTATTTGCAGGGCGTAATTACGCCCCGCAATTACGCCGTGTGACCAGGGGCGGGGAGCGGGGGGACTGAGCAGGGGGGCCGGCACTTCGCCGGCCCATAGACTTGAATTGCTAGCGGCGCGTATTTGCGGCTAGTAATTCACATGTCAATTATCTCCCCGCCCGGCGGCTTCGCCGGGCGGGGAGAGGAGACGTAATCCATAGTTCTCTATGAGAACTGTGAATTACTGTAATGAATGGGCCGTTTTCGGCCCGTAATATGCGCACTCCGGCGTGTAATTACGGACCGAAATACGGCCCATTTTAAGCCGTGTGAACATGGCCTAAGGGTGCTTTCACACAGTGCGTTTTTGATGCGTTTTTTGTGCAGGAAGGCACAGCAATTAATGCTGTACATTACTGCACAAAAATCGTGGCAAAATCGTGATTTTTGCCGGGTTTCTTTGTGCAGCAATGTATTGCATTAATTGCTGTGCCCTCCTGCACAAAAAACGCATCAAAGACGCACTGTGTGAAAGCACCCTAAGGCCGTGTTCACACGGCTTATTCACGGCGGAATTGTGAGCCGGATTGCGCTCGCAAATCCGGCGTGAATAAGGGGCGGTGGCGCGGCCCGCCGGCCCCATAGACTGTCATTATCTACAGCGCGTACGTGCCGTAAATAATGTGCATGTCACTTTCTCCCCCCGCGGCGAATTTGCCGAGCGGGGAGGAGCGATGGAATCCACTGTTCTCTATGAGAGCAGTGGATTACCGTAATTACTCCGACGGATTGGCGGCGTACTGCAGTGCAAATCCGGCGCGGAGTACGGCGCCAATCCGCGGACAAATAAGCCGTGTGAACGAGGCCTAAGGGTATGTTCACACGGCTTAAAATGGGACGTATTTCAGTCCCTAATTACGCGCGTAACTGCGCGAATTACAGCTGGAATTACGTCCCCGTCATTACAGTAATCCACAGTTCTCTAGTAAACTATGGATTACGTTCTCCTCTCCCTGCCCCGGCGCATCCGCCGGGCGAGGAGATAAGTGACATGTGAATTACCAGCGGCGTATACGCGCCGCTAGTAATGATAGTCTATAGGCCAGCGAGGTGCCGCCCCACCCCCCGCTCCCGCCCACACGGCGTAATTGCGGATAAGCCGTGTGAACATAGCCTAAGGGTATGTTCACATGGCTGATTTGGATGCTGAATTTTCAGTGTCCAAATCACTGCCAATACCTTGCCTGAAAAGTGCCTTTTCAGACATGGTTTTGGATGAAGTTTTCACCCATTCAAATTGATAGTCGAGGCAAAAACCGCACCGAAAAATGCACCACAAAACGAGGTTTTGAAGCTCTCCATAGATTTCATAGAAACCGCTTCAAAAATTGACATGACGCTTCTTTTTCAGTGCCCAAAGAAGTGCATAAAACGCACATGAAAACCTTGTGTGTGAACAACAATGCTGGTTGTAGTGCTAGTAGAGTCATGAATAGAAACAATTCAATGTAATATCTATGAAATTTATGTCTTAAAATATAATATATATATATTATCTCTAGCCTGGTTGTATTTCAAAGTCCTGTTAACATAATGTCTCCTCGTGTACCTTAAACACAAACCCTGCTTACGTTGCTCTAATAAGTCACAGGTCGGTTTACACTTCTGTTGACTTAGTGTCTGATTTGTTCATGAATGTTTACTTTCTTTTGTCTTCACATAATGTATACCTTTGGCTGATCATCCCGTCTAGAAGAGGGGTTTTTGTGTATCTAACTTTAAACTTTGGAGCTGGCCCTTCCATGGTAAAAAGTAAGGTAAACAAATAACACCTGTGCATTTTTAAGCTGACACAGTATTAGGTCATGTCCGCCATTTTTGTTTAAGTAACATACAGTATAGAAAGTCTTGTAGCTGGGGGTAAAGCCAGAAGCCTGGACCCAGGTGTAAACACGTGCACCCGATGTAGTTATCCCTTGGGTTCTCTGTCCTCACCATTTCGCTTCTCAACAGTTGACAGACTAAGCAAAAAGCCCTCGGTGATGCAGTAAGCTTTAACCTTTGTAAATAACCATAATATCACACTATTTTCCGTAATAAATTGATGTCATTATCATTTTAACATACTTCATTTATTATTGGACTATTGTAAATAAAACTAGGTTATATCCTTATTTACTGGCCTTCTTTAAAGGGGTTTTGCATGAAGTAAAATTGACGTAGTAGGCTTGCAAACGAAATAAAAAAACATTTTCACCATTCATTATTATTAAAAATTCTGCAACATTTTTGTCTTAGCTGCTCCTTTAGTTATCCATTGTTTACAGCTCGTCTCCAGGGGATACGACCAGGTCTGTGAGCTCCTCAGTCCTGGTCGCACATGCTCAGACATCAACACTCCTCTCAGGCAGCTACTGAGTGTTCAAACCCCAGGTGCTGTCACTCTACTCCTGTCCTCTGTGCTCCTTAGTAATTAGTCAAACAGTGCAAATTAAAAAAAAATAAACCTCAATGAGGTTTGTGCATTGATAAAGAGAAAAAAAAATCCACAGGTCTGGTTCCAGGGATTTGAACCGAGGACCCTTGTGTCTGGAGGCAAAAACGTTACCTCTCAGCTACTCACAATGCTTTACATAAACAGACCTTTCTTTGACTACAGAGAGGAAAGGCCTGGTGATGTCATCCTGCTGGGTCACATGATATGCAAATCAAACAAATCACACACGCCCCCTTCTGAGCACACAGAGCCGAAGAGCTGGATATAGGAGGTATGAAATGAGATTGTGGCAAAACCCCTTTAACCCTTTAAGCCGAACGCCTTAAAAGTGCATAATGACCAGCACATTTTTTTTTTTGTTTTTACCTCCTTGCGTTTCAACAGTCGTAACTTTTTTATTTTTTAAATTAAGCCGTTGTATGAGGCCTTGTTTTATGCGGGACAAGTTGTACTTTTTGAGGAAATAGTTTAAAGTTCACTTAAAAATTATTGCCGGAATTTTTTTTCAAAAATGTTTTTGGATTTTTTTTTTTTTTACACCATTCACACTTAATTATTATTATTTATTTTAGAGCGCCATTGATTCTAGGGCGCTGTACATTTAGGAGGGTTACATACATAACAAATGTTGGACAAATACAATGGTGACGAAAAATTACTAGTAACTGATACAGAGAGGAAAGAGGGCCCTGCCCGTGAGGGCTTACAATCTAGAAGGGAGGAGGGGAGAGACAGAAGGTGTGTGGCGGACATGTTTGTGGGCCAGTGTACTGGTGGTGGGGTTAGTGTAGGTCATAGGCTACCCTGAAGAGATGGGTTTTCATGTTCCTTTTTAAACTGGTGAAAGTTGGGGAGAGTCTGATGTTTTGTGTTAAGGAGTTCCAGAGAATGGGTGAAGTACGAGTGAAGTCTTGGAGACGGTTGTGTGCGGAGCTGATGAGAGGGGAGCAGAGGAGAAGGTCCAGTGAGGACCGGAGATTGCATGAGGGGAGATATCTGGAGATTAAGGCAGAGATGTATGGAGTGGAGAGGTCATGGAGAGCTTTGTAGGTCAGGGTCAGTAACTTGAACTGGATTCGCTGGGCAATAGGGAGCCAGTGAAGGGACTGACAGAGGGGAGAGGCAGAGGAGTAGCGGGGAGAGAGGTGGATAAGACGGACAGCAGAGTTGAGGATCGTTTGAAGGGAAGCGAGAGTGCTGGATGTGAGGCCACAGAGAAGGATGTTGCAGTAGTCTAGGTGGGAGATGACGAGGGTGTGGACGAGCGTTTTTGTGGTGTCAGAGTTGAGGAACGGGCGGATGCGTGAAATATTTTTCAGGTGGAGGCGGCAGGCAGAGGTGAGGGTTTGGATAGGCGGTTTGAAGGATAAGGAGGAGTCAAAGGTTATCCCAAGGCAGCGGACTTGTGGAGCTGGTGAGAGAGTGCAGCCATTAACAGTGATAGAGAGATCAGGTGGAGGGATGGAGTGGGACGGTGAGAAAGATGATATGGTCTCGTTTTATCTACATTTAGTTTTAAGAGATGGGAGGAAGAAGGAGGATATGGACGATAGGCAGTTTGGTATCCAGGAGAGAAGAGAGTTAATATCAGGACCGGAGATATAAAGCTGGGTGTCGTCTGCATACAGGTGGTATTGAAAGCCATGTGATGCTATGAGCTGTCCCAGACCAAGAGTGAAGATAGAGAAGAGGAGTGGGTCCAGGACAGACCCCTGGGGGACACCAACAGAGAGCGGGCGGGAGGAGGAGGTGGTGCAAGAGTGAGAGACACTGAATGTGCGTTCAGAGAGGTATGAGGAGATCCAGGAGAGGGCCAGGTCAGTGATGCCAAGGGAGGAGAGGATTTGTAGCAGGATGGAGTGGTAAACAGTGTCAAAGGCAGATGAAAGATCTAAGAGGAGAAGCACAGAGTAGTGGTGTGAGGCTTTAGCAGTTACTAGGTCGTTGGTGACCTTGGTTAGGGCAGTTTCAGTGGAGTGGTTGGGTCGGAAGCCTGATTGGAGTGGGTCAAGGAGAGAGTTGGAGGATAGATTGGAGGACAGTTGAAGATAGACATGCTGTTCCAGGAGTTTGGATGCAAAGGGAAACAGTGAGATGGGACGATAGTTGGACAGTGTAGGAGGGGTCGAGAGATGGTTTCTTAAGGATGGGGGTGATGGTCGCATGTTTAAATGAGGAAGGGAAGATGCAGAGGTTATGATAGATTGAAAAGGTGGGTGAGGGCTGGGAAGATAGCAGTGCTGAGGTCTGGGATGAGGTGAGATGGCAGTGGGTCAAGGTTACAGGTAGTGAGGTTGGATTTGGACACTAGAGAGGAAAGGTTATCGTGACTAACAGTGGGAAAGCAGGTTATGGAAGTGTTCACTGGGGACTGTGTCAGGGTTTTGGTTGGTGGTGGCGATGGTGGAGGTATAGAGGTGGGCAGTGGGGACTGTGGGCTGAAGCTCTCTCTGATGAGGTTGATCTTATTTAAGAAGTGAGTGGCAAAAACGGCCACTGAAAGGAGAGATGGGGGAGGAGGTGCTGGGGGGCGACGGAGAGAGTTGAAGGTGTTGAATAAATGTCTGGGGTTGTGAGACTTGTTATTGGCATGTTGTAAACCGACGGCGTCCAGCAGAAAAATTATTACAGAAATCTATAGAAACCCCCTGGTGGGTTGTGGGCGTCTTTTGTCACTTTTAAAAAAAACAAATGGTGAGGGGGTAAAATTGTGCATACATTACTACACTGACTGAAAACCATTCAAAAAATATCCAGAAAGCCTTGCCAAAAAAGTGGTAAAAAAAGCGACAAACGTAAACCGTTTTTTTGATGGTTTTTGGCAAGGCAAAATTCAGTTTTATAACCGGTTTTAGGATTCAGTTTTCTCTGATTTGTTTCTGACTTTTCAATGGTTTAAGGGGATGGTTTTGTCCGGGGTTTGCAGATCTGGCCCCCCCCCCCCCGGCAAAACAGGACAAATGCCGGCCGGGTAAACCGAACGGTATTTGTCCTCTGCAGTGGGGACGCAGCCGAAGACTTTTTGTTGCCCATAGCAACCAATCAGAGCTGTCTTAAAGGGACACAGATTCCTAAAAGGCGTGTAACATTCTTGGGTGGGAGTGGGCCTCTTTTGTCGAGGAACAGGATAAGAAGTAACTTTGAGATTTTGTGCATGAAAAACCATCACTTCTTAAATAATTCTATATACGCTGTGTGACATTAGAAATCACCTTGTAGCCACAGCTTAAAGAACAGGAGTTGAAATGAAATGTGTTCCAGTTGCCCACGGCAACCAATCAAGTTCCATATCTTATTCTTCAGTGACCCAGAATGGTTGCTACTGGCAACGGCTCCACTTGCATTAGGTTTGGTAACTCTCTATGGGCACCTGCACAGCTCAGCCTTCATCAAATTTACTTTCTTTCTATAGCAAGTAAATAATTTACATCATTCACATTAAACTACAAACCCCAGCATGCCACACTTCAGACAATCTGCACGAAAATTGGTAAACAGGTGACTGCCTACATGGTATTGCAAAGTGTTACTAATATCCGGCCGAGACCAGCCTAGTCGGTACCTGTGGAAGGAAATAGTTCCTCTGTCTCCCTTCCCTTGCCGGTTGGTGCAATTCGGTGCTGCACAGCATATCACCATGACAGCATCTTTCGTGTTCCGTACAAGATGGCAGCGCCCTACTTCCCGGAAGAAACTCTGCTGTACGGAAACAAGATGGCTTCAACAGTACGTGTGTTGGTCTTTGTATGCTTGTAATGTAAGACAGACGTCTATGTAGTATCAGGACGGATTTGAACATCCAGGCACCACGCTGCCTCGGTTGAGCCCGTTTCCGTACAATACAATGTCGGCCTCTACGTAGTTGTCCGACTTCCGTGTTTGTATACGTTTCAGGCAGCCTGCAAGAAGCTGGCTTCTGATTGGTGCGTTTTTTGTCAGCTGATATGGTGTTTGTCGCTAGGGTAGGTTGTCTTGCTGCCATATGAGTGGGTGAGAGGAAGGGAATGATGGACGCAGGTGAGTTCAGCATTGCATTGTGCGCTCAGGTTCTTCTCTATCTGTCCTGTCTCGTCATTATAACGTATAGGAGTATGAGAGCCGCAGGGCTGGGCGGGGACGGAGCACCCGGGCGTGTTTCTGCCTTGTGTTTCTGACCAGGCCTATTGTCTACAACAGTGTGACAGCCCCAGTGCAGTACCATTCCCACACTATTATATCCTATGAGCCATTAGTGATTTCAGTGTGTGGCGCCCCCCCCATCCTGTTAGTATTGCCCACAGCCATGCACACTGATGACTGGCTGTTTCTATAAAGCTGGGGACAGGGTGGGCTTCTTAGGTCACTAATAATAGTGCGATGATGGCAGAAGAGGACAGTCTGGACCTTGGGGTATTGTTGTAGATAAAGTTGAGAACTAAATAGAGACACTGGAAACAGTCTGTAACTGCAACATAAGTAGCGTTCTTAACCTCTTCTAGTCATAATAATATGGCTCTAAGGGTTTTTTTTCCTCCCTGGCTTCCAGGAGCCATAATATTTCTTTATTTTTCCTTCTACGTAGACATACGAGGGCTTTTATTTTGCGGCACAAGATGAACTTCCTAATGGTGTGATAGAATATACAGGCAGTCCCCGATTTACAACTTTACAATTTACAACTTACATCTGTCCCCTAGTTACAAATGGAGACTTATGGGGCATGCTGACACTTGTAGTTCCATAGCAGATAAATAGCTGTGGAATGACAAGTTCCAGCATGCTACAGCAGCCTATGAGGTGAAATCTTCTTAACAGAGGCACAGACCGCAAAACAAATGTAAAAACCCTTTCTTCACTATCCAGAACTAAAAAGAAACCTTTTGTGTTGGAGTTACTTTTGGTCTGACTTGCATACAAATTCAGCTTCACAACAAACCTACAGTCCCTATCCTGTTCGTAACCTGGGAAACTGCAGAAAAAATTCTAAGCAGGACAAAATGTGAAAAAAATAATAAAAATGTGCTTGCGCCACGTTTGCGGAGGTTTTGCTTTGACGGCCTTGACTTGCGTTCTCTGTATTTTGCAGGTTGATACGATTCAGGCAATACCAAATATGTAGGGTTTTCAGTATGTTTTAGCTCTGTCAAAAAGAAGCCAAACATTTTCTATATTTTACATTTTTGCTGCAGCTCCATTTTCTGTGACTAATAACTTTTTTCTGTACTTCCACCTATGGACCTGAGTGAGGGGCATTTTTTTTTGTGGGCTGAAGAGTACTTTTTATTGGTAACATTTTGGGATAGATGAGAAACTTCTGATCTTTTTTTTTTATTCCAATTTTTAGAGGACTTGAAATGGGGAAAACAAACACTATTTTTTTTCTTAGACAGTGTTCGGGGAAAAATGAGATTATGTTTTAATAGACCCAAATTTTTTGGATGCGGAGACACCAATTATGTGTAACTTTTTCATCTTTATTTTATTTAAAAAAAAATTTTGTAGTTTAAGAACTTTTTTTTTTTTTTACACTGTAATATAGAGTCCCCCTAGAGGATTTGGCCCCTAGGGAACGCGATCGTTAGTATACACTTCTGCATTGCGTAAACAAGGCAAAAGGGTGTTCAAAGATGATGGTTCTAGCACTTTCTTCCTGGGGCAGGAAGTGTTAGAACCACATACAAGGGGCTGGAAGCCTCATTCATGTACACACTGTTGCATCTAAGGGGTAAGGGTAAATTCACATGATGTATTGCGGCGTGTACAGTAAGCGCCGCAATACATTGTGTGTCTCGGGAGCTCGCGCTGACCAGCATGTATTCCCGAGGCACGGAGGAGCCGGCAGTCCGCCGGCCCCATAGACATTCATTACTTGTGCTGCAAAATCCCCGCGAATAAGTAACATGTCACTTATCTCCCTGTGCGTACAATATGATCGTATTGTACGAGCGGGGAGAGGAGGCGTAATCTATGAGAACTATGGATTACCATAATTATGGAGCACATTTCACCGCAGATTAAGCGCAGTACGCCGCAAAATGCGCCCCAATATAAGTCATGTGAACATACCCTAGAACAACACATTAGAAGTATGTACTGGCCAGCGCATATGTCTATATCACCCAGCGTACAGTATGTGCTGCAATACGTTGTGTGATCATAGAATTACACTACACACATAGAAAGTGGGCACTCCTATATCTCTATAACACATTCAGTGGCAGAGGACGATGTACAGCAGCACTGAGCGGAGTAAGCTGTGAATCCAGCTCTTTGAGGAGGCAGGCACATCTGTGACTCAGCAGACTAATGTAATGTAACACAGATGTGAACAGGCCCCAACATTTATTTATTTATTTTTTTTTTGTAAAGAGCATTTAAAATTCTTAGGCCCTGTTCACACGGCGGATTGGGGCGCGGTTCCGACGCGGTTTCCGCGGCCAAAACCGCCCAAATCACGCCTAGTTTATTAACATGGTTTCTTATTAGAAACCGCGTTAATATTCCCACGCTGCGGGTTTGGCCGCAGCTTCGGGCATCGCCGCGGGTGGCGCGGGGCTGGGCCACGGCTCGCGGCGCGGTTTGCCCCCTGCTATTAATTTGCATGGTGCAAACCCTTTGCGCAAGCCGCGCCCCGAACCACGGGAGACGCGAGTTTGCGGCGAGGCTCGACGAGGTTTTGGCCGCGGGAACCGCGGCGAGAGCCGTGGCAAAACCCGCGGCCACAACTGCCATGTGAACATGCCCTTATCAGTAAAAATATGTGCTGCAGCAGAGCATATTCAACTGCAAACAGGAGGATGTACAGTACATACAAAGTGCATATTAGAATTTGCATGCATAGGCCAACCCTTAGGCTATGTTCACACAGCAAAATTGCGGGGCTTTACTACGCCCCGCAATTACGCTGGAGTTTGTGAGCTCGCGTGAGCTCCCGCGTGGCGGGGGGCCAGCAGCCCGCCGGCCCATAGACATTCATTACTAGCGGTGCGTATTCGCTGCTAGTAATTGACATGTCACTTATCTCCCCGCGCGGCATATTTTGCGAGCGGGGAGAGGAGACGTAATCCATAGTTCTGTATGAGAACTGTGGCTTACCGTAATGACTGGGACGTATCTCGCCCCGTATTGAGCATAGTATGGTGCGAAATACGGGCCGAAATACGTCCCAATTTAAGCCGTGTGAACCTAGCCTTAAGCTAGATCCACACAGCACAGTGAAAATGCCGTCCGAAATCCAGACTGCTCCGCACCGCAGTTTTTTTTGCGCACAAACTGGCAGTCGGATTTCGGAATCCTGGTGGCCCAGTACATTAAGGCTGTAGAAATCCAACGTTGGTCCCGCAGAATATAGAACATATTCTAATATCCGCTGGTCAGTTTTTGTTTTAGGAAAATCTCAGTTGAGTGCTACACAGCGCTGGTTACAGTCAGTTTTATCAGCAGATTCAAAATACTGAATCCGCTGAAAAACCAACCATGTACAGACATGGCTTTACTAGACGCTTCAGCTGTTTTTCTCTGCTTTACACCCTCTGCCCCTTTTTAGAGACTTTTCTGGGCAGCAAGTAACCTGATGTCTCAGTCAGATGACAGTCTCAGTGGATTTTTTAGTGAACAGAGTAAATGAACAGTGGTTGAGGCAGGGGAAAGAGGTGGCACATAAGTGGAAAAAAAGGCATTTTCACTCCTTAATGCAAAATGACAAACTGTTGCATCATTTTGCTGTTCCTGGAGTTTGAAGCATTCTCATGAGTTGAGCCCGGTCCATACTTGGTATGTAACGGTGGTTAAAGCTGTTTTCTTATCATGCAGTTTCACAGCCACATGCATCTTTAGAATCACACTCTCAATGCAAGAGATTTATAAAGTGTAGTACTCGGGCTGCAGAGCTCTAAAGGGTGTGTACTTTGCTAAATGAGAAGGTTTCAAAGTCCTTTACTAGAGATAAGACTGTGCAGGAGGTGACTCACCATGGATGGACTAAATGAGTGACTGTAGCTTAGAGCAATGAGGGAGGTGGAGAGACATGGTTGTAACCAAATAAACTTTTGTGCTCTAAGCCCGTGTTCACACGGCTTATTCAAGCCGTGATTGCGAGCCGGATTGCGCTCGCAATTCCGGCTTGAATAAGGGGCGGGGCGTGGGCGCGGCCCGCCGGCCCCCTAGACTTGCATTATCCACGGTCTGTATTGCGCCTGGATAATGTGCATGTCACTTTCTCCCCGCCCGGTGGATTCGCCGAGCGGCGAGGAGTGATGGAATCCACTGTTCTCTATGAGAACTGTGGATTACCGTAATTACTGCGACGGATTGGCGCCGTACTGCAGCGCAAATCCGGCGCGCAGTACGGTGCCAATCTGCGGCGAAATAAGCCGTGTGAACGGCCCCTAATAGGTGATAAGATCTTTATCTCCTGACCAAAGAGAAGGCCACAAAGCAATGTGTTTAGAAAAGTCTTCAATTACCTGCCCCTACATGTTAAAAGCTAATCATTGTAGTGAGAAAATCCCTTTAATTACAGCCAGGACCTGCCGCTATGGGCCAGGACTGGAACTCCAATCCCAGCCTTCTAATCCTTTAGATACCGCAATGATTGTGGTTGGGCTATCTATAGTGCTAAGGAACAGTCCTCAATTGTCCCAATCCTTCCCACGACAAGAATGTAGGGTGCTGAGTGTCATGGTAGCAAAGGGCCACGTTGCTTCTCTATGAGAACTGTGGATTACCGTAATGACTGGGACGTATCTCGCCCCGTATTGAGCACAATATGGCGAGAAATACGGGCCGAAATACATCCCAGTTTAAGCTGTGTGAACATGGCCTAAACGTCTGGACGGACGCAGGGCTGTGGAGTCGGTAAGCCAAAGCTCCGACTCCAACTCCGACTCCTCAATTTTCCTGACACCGACTCCGACTCCCAACTCCGACTCCTCAATTTCCCTGACTCCGACTCCCTCATACATGGCGCATGTTTAAGTGATAACTTTACTGTAGTAAAATGGTGACATCAGGCTGTTTATCACCTTATGATACAATAATCAAGCTATTTAGGTAGAAAATACAGTGACAAGCAAAAGGGTAACAATGTTTTTAACTTGTGACTTTCAGGCTCCACATCTCACCATTCGCTACAGTTTTTAACACGAGACTCCCATCATTTTATAGACAATCATCTTACCTATCTTATACATACATTATTTAGCATCTGCTTAGTTCCGCAGATTCTTGCCATGTAACTGCATTGTTACTGTTTTGCTCCTAACAAAATCTAAATTTGGCCCTTTAGCCTGCCTGATCCTTCTGGTTCTTTATCGATTAAGAGGTCTTGACCAAAAATTTATCCAGGTCTTTCAAAGTTCCCCTTTTTGGGGAGACTGGACTTGGGTGTGAATACAGCATTACCCACTGTTGGATTGGGTTTGGGGTTGGGGTTTTGGAGGCCAATACAGCAACTTACCCCATTGTCATTGAACATTCCTTGTCCAAAATTTAGTCTGCTTAGGCGTTGTCCTGCTGGAACACAATGTGTCCTTTTCTCCCCTAGTTTTCGAGGTTGAAGTAACTTCTTGTAGGACACTACAATAGCTCAGCATTGAGGTCACCATCGGTCCTGGTCAAGTATCCAACATCTTTGGCTGTGAACCATCCCCATATCCTCAGGCTTCCTCCACCGATCCTGACAGTTCTTCCAGCTTCTCGATCCATTAGCCTACTTTTCCCTTGATTCTTCCAAACTCATGTTCCCCCATCAGAGCCCGGTCTATTGACTTTCAACTCATTGCTCCAAATCACCTGTTTCCAAACTTATACACTCACCGGCCACATTATTAGGTACACCTGTCCAACTGCTCGTTAACACTTAATTTCTAATCAGCCAATCACATGGCGGCAACTCAGTGCATTTAGGCATGTAGACATGGTCAAGACAATCTCCTGCAGTTCAAACCGAGCATCAGTATGGGGAAGAAAGGTGATTTGAGTGGCGTTGTTCGTGGGATGGTGGTTGGTGCCAGAGGGGCTGGGCTGAGTATTTAAGAAACTGCGGATGTACAGGGAGTTTCACGCACAACCATCACGAGGGTTTAAAGAGAATGATCCGGAAAAAGAAAAAACATCCAGTGAGCGGCAGTCCTGTGGGCGGAAATGCCTTTTGATCCCAGAGGTCAAAGGAGAATGGGCAGAATGGTTCGAGCTGATAGAAAGGCAACAGTGACTCAAATAGCCACCCGTTAAAACCCAAGGTAGCAGAAAGAGCATTCTGAACGCACAGTACGGCGAATTTGAGGCAGATGGGCTACAGCAGCAGAAAAACCACACCGGGTGCCACTCCTTTCAGCTAAGAACAGGAAAACTGAGGCTCCAATTTGCCCAAGCTCATCGAAATTGGACAGTAGAAGATTGGGAAAAAAAAGTTGCCTGGTCTGATGAGTCTCGTTTCTGCTGCGACATTCGGATGGTAGGGTCAGAATTTTGGGGTCAACAACATGAAAGCATGGATCCATCCTGCCTTGTATCAACGGTTCAGGGTTTGGGGGTGGTGGTGTCATGGTGTGGGGAATATTTTCTTGGCACTCTTTGGGCCCTTTGGTACCAATTGAGCATCGTTGCAACACCTTGTGGAATCTATGCCACGAAGAATTGAGGCAGTTCTGAAGGCAAAAGGGGGTCCAACCCGTTTCTAGCATGGTGTACCTAATAAAGTGGCCGGTGAGTGTATTTTTCATACTTTTCTGTAAATTCTTCCCCTTTTTTCGGGCATCATTCCAGACCTGTGTAATACGCCCGGTGCTTGCATGGACGTCTGTGATCTACTCTTATGAAGCCTACGAGCCGCCTCCACTGCTGTGTCTATTGCGTTAGAACTGATCGACCTTGTGATGAGCAACTTGTTTTGCCTGGACGTCACCTCTTGGCTTTGGACGGACTTCATTTCATATTATTCCCGCTGTCCTATCCTCACATGATGCAGTTCGGCAATTTTCTTGGCCCAGAGACGCCATCAATGAGCTGGGTGATGCGGTTTCTTTTTTCTTGGGAAATGTTCTTCATGGCTGCTCGAACCAGTGACCTTTCGCTTGGGAATCAGCCTAATAACACACTGAGCTATTAGGGAAAGTGAGAACAGGTTGTAATTTGTAGTAATAAGAAGAAAAAGATTGTTCGACCACCAGGAGCAAACCGGTAACAATGCAGTTATATGAGAAGAATCTGCTGAACTAAGTCGATGCTAAATAGTTGAAGGTAAAAGTTATGTATGAGCCAAGAGGATTGTTTATAAAGTGATGGGAGTCCCACATGGATGGTGAGGTATGAAGCCTGAAAGTCAAAAGTTCAAAATATTCTTACCCTTTTGCTTGTCAATGTAAAATATTTTTATAGGATACGACTTTAGAACACAAAAACTTGAATAAATTGTCAATATGAAGTGAAAAATTTTGCTAAAATCTGGTCAATCTGTTTGCTATGGGAATGGAATCTTCTCCCCTGAGGCAGCGTTTTGCCTGCTTCGTGTCATCAATTACACTCCTCATGTGATGAGGCTGAAGATATGGGAGCAGTAGCACTGGCCAGACCCAATTCCTCTTGCTCTTGTCTCTGCATTGAACTAACTGGGACAATTTATTATATATTTTGGGAGTCGGAGTTAGTCCATTTTTTACCGACTCCAAATCCGACTCCTGCAAAATGAGCACCGACTCTGACTCCGACTCCACAGCCCTGGACGGACGTTCTGGAAAGTCCGTACAGAGATTGCAGCTGCACACTAATTGTGCAGCTGAGCGAGTGGAGAGTCAGCTATCACCATTTTATTACCGTCCCTGGCTTCCCAGTCTCTGTAGATACACTGCTGGGGCTCTGTAGTCAAAGGGGTTTTACCTCCTGTATCCAGCTCTGTGTGCTCAGGAGGCGTGTGTGATTTGTTTGAATTGCATATCATGTGACCCAGCAGGAGGACATCACTAGGCCTTTCCTCACTCTAGTTAAAGAAAGGTCTGTTTATGTATAAAGCTGTAAGTATCTCAGAGGTAAAGTTTTTATCTCACAGCACAAGGGTCCTAGGTTCAAACCCCTGCAGAAACCAAACCTGTGGATTTTTTTCTCTTATCAATGCACAGACCTCATTGAGGTTTCTTTTTTAAATTTATTTGCACTGTTTGACGAATTACTAAGGAGTACAGAGGACGGGAGTAGAATGACAGCACCTGGGGTTTGAACACTCAGTAGTTGCCTGACAGGAGAGGTGATGTCTGAGCATGTGCGACCAGGACTGAGAAGCTCTCAGCCCTGGTCGTATACCCTGGAGATGAGCTGTAAACAATGGGGCCCCTAAAGGAGCAGCTAAAACAAAAACAGTGCAGAATTTTTAATAATGATGAATGGTGAAAATGTTTATTATTTAGTCTGCAAGTTTCCCACATCAATTTTACTTCGTGCCAAAACCCCATCAAAGATACTGTTGGGTGCTAACACACCCAGATCAGTTCAGTAGTTGTTTCCCCATAACTGGGGCAATCAGGGGAAAAATAAAAGAAAGTTATCTAAAAATACCTCTAAAAGGTCTTTTTCTGACCTTATAGGGGCCATAATATGTAAAAGAAGGTATCAATAAAAACATACACAATAAAATATTATTAAAAAGAAACATTTACAGCCAGGGCTGTGGAGTCGGAGTCGGTGGCTATTTTGCAGGAGTCGGAGTCGTCATAAAAGGGACCGACTCTGACTCCCAAAATATATAATAAGTTGGTCCAGTTACTTCGATGCAGTGCAAAGAGCAAGAGGAATTGGGTCCGGCCGGTGCTGCTGCTCCCATATCTTCAGCCTTATCACAGGAGGAGTGTAATTGATGGCATGGAGCAGGCAAAGCGCTGCCCCAGGGGAAAAGATTCTGCTCCCAGGGCAAACAGATTTCAGCAAAATTTTTCACCTGCTTTCAAAGAAGTAGAAGGGTTTAACCATTCATCAAAACGGACTGTGGCTGAGGCAATTCCTTTATACCCCGACATTGTTAGAGATGTTACCCCTGTGGTTATCGTTTTGTCCCCATCCCAAGTTAGTGTAGAGAGGCCGTTCTCTAGCCTGGAAATAATGAGATCATATGTGAGGTCATGTATGCAGGATCTGATGGAGGCAATACTATTTCTCAGAACAAATTCAGAGACTCCATAAATGTTCCTGCAGTGTTTTGCATATTTACAATTTTTTTTGTGTCCTAAAGTCATATCCAATAAATATATTTTATACTGACAAGCAAAATGGTAACAATGGTTTGAACTTGTGACTTTCAGGCTCCATATCTCACCCTCCAACTACAGCTTTGTACATGAGGCTACTATCATTTCATTTACAGTCATCTTACCTATCTTATACATAAATTTGACTTGCAAGTATTTAGCATCTGCTTAGTTATAGTTTTGCTCCTAAAAATCAAAGTGTTAATTTTTATTATTTTGTTAGTATTTGGGAAATCCACCTTATGGTTTTCAGCTCTGCCTGAATCCTTCTGGGCTCTGGATCAGATTCAAGCAAATCTTGACCAAAATCTGATCCCAGGTCTCTTCTACACATTCCCAATGTTGGTGCAGACTGGACTTGGATACAAATACAGCTTTTTCTTCAACTCTACCCACAAGTGTTCAAAAGATCAGAACGTTGTTACCCTTTTGCTTGTAAGTGTCTGTTCTTCCTAAATAGCTTGATTATTGTATCATAAGGTGAACAGCCTGATGTTACCATTTTACTACAGTAATTACTTAAACATGTGCCATGTATGAGGGAGTCAGGAGTCGGAGTCAGGAGTCGGAGGTTTGGGAAATTGAGGAGTCGGAGTCGGGGCTTCGGCTTGCCGACTCCACAGCCCTGTTTACAGCCCAAACTACTACTTTTAGCCTCAACCCTGATGACTGTAAAACTCTATGCTATATAAATGTCCCTTATGGAAAAGTGATACAATTACAAAAACTTGTTTTAAAGGGGTTGTCTCACTACAAGGATTGCTTTTTAGGTTAGAGATCTTACAAAAACAAGTCACTTTGCAATATATGACCATTAACAGTGTCCTACCTTTTCTGAGGTATCCTCTCTTTTATAGGCTGCATCAGCTCCTCAGGTTGCTATAGCTACAGACCTGTTTGATCTCTCCTGATAGGCTTCCAGCACTGGTCACTATAGCTACAGACCTGGCTCTACTGCAGCCTAGTAGAAGCCAGTAAACACGCCCCTGAATTAAAAAAGAAACCAAGAAAAGATGAATCCATGTAGTGAGACAACCCCTTTAGGTTAACCCCTCAACGCCGGAGCCAGTTTTGGTCTCTCTGACAGAGCCACATTTTTTAAATCTGCCATGTGTCACTTTGTCAGAATAATTTTTTAACACTTTAACCTATCCATGTGATTCAGAGATTGTTTTCTCGTGACATATTGTGCTTTAAGATAGAAAGAAATTTTGGTCCAAAAAATGCTTGTTTATTTGTGAAAAATATTAAAGTATTCGTGAAAAATTTACCAATTTCAAACTTCAAAAATTTCTGCTTGTAAGACAGATAATTATTCCAGTCAAAATAGCTTATAACTAGCATCTACCTTATGTCTGCTGTAGTTTGGCATCATTTTTTTAAATGTCTTTTTTTTTTTTTTAACGACATTAGGGGGCTTAGAAATTTAGTAGTAATTTTCACATTTTCAAGAAAATTTGCAATATACATTTTTTAGGGACCAGTCCAGTTCTAACGTGACTTTGATTGACCTGTATGTTAGATACCCCCATAAATGACCTCATCTAAGAAACTACACCCCTTAAAGTATTCAAAACTGCATTTAGGAAGTTTATTAACCCATTAGGTGTTTCACAGGAATTAAAACAAAGTGGAAGTGGAATTTCAAAATTTCAGGTTTTTTTTGCAGATTTTCAATTTTTATACATTATTTACAAGAATACGGTAGATGTGATCAGGGAAATGCAGCTTTATATTGATTCCACAGATTCTACTGTTTTTAGAGATATCCCATATGTGGCCCTAGTGTGCTATTTGGCTCAACCACAAGTCCCAGAATAGAAGGAGCAACTACCGGACTTTGGGGTCTCATTTCCATTACGATTTTCCTTAGGTGCCATTTCAGGTTTGCGGACACCCTAAGGTGCTAAAACTTAATAAACACCCCTAAAAAGACCCCATATTGGAAACTTCACCCCTTAAGGAATATATCCAGGGGTGTAGTGAGCATATCGACCCCACAGGTGTGTTTTTTAGTGTTGGGCTGTGAAAATGAAAAAAAAATTTTTTTTCCCAAAAATCTGCAATTTTAGCTGAAAATGTTTCATTTTTACCAGGATTCCTTGTAAAAAAGCACCCAAAATTTTGTTATGCAATTTCTTCCAAGTTCGGCAATACCCTACATGCGGGTGCAAACTGCTGTCTGGGCTGATGGCAGGGCGTATAAGGGAGGGAGTGTTATTTGGCTTTTGGAACGCAGATTTTGGTGGGGCCATGTCGCATTTATAAAGCCCCCAAAGTACCAGAACAGGGGAAACCTTCCAGAAGTCACCCCATTTTGGATTCAGCATGCCTCATAGATCTCATCTAGGGGTGTACTGTGGATTTTGGGCGCACAGGTGTTCCATAGTTTGTTTTTTTTTGCATTGGGCCATGAAAATGAGGGGAAACGCAATTCCACCATTGTTTTTTGGGCTTCAATTTTACAGCGTTCGCCGTACAGTATAAATGATGTGATATCTTTACTATGGGGGTCAGTACAATTGCAATGATATAGATTTTATATAGTTTTTTATGTTTTATTACTTTTACACAATAGAAATAGGTCTATAAAAAATTGCGTTTTTATGTTGTCCTGTTCTGATAGCCATAACGTTTTCTGTTTACAGAGCTGATTATGGGCTTGTTTTTTTGTGGGATGAGTTGACGTTTTTATTAGTACCATTATGGGGGGCATATGCCGCTTTGATCACTTTTTATTAAGGTTTTTGTGAGGCATTTCGAACAAAATACAGCATTGCTGGTAGTGTTTTTTTTGTTTTTTTTTACAGCGGTCACCATGCAGTATAAGTAACATACAAGTATTACTCAGCAGGTCGATACGATTACAGCGATACCCAATTTGTTTATTTTTTTTGTGTTTTACTGCTTTTACACAATAAAAACACTTTTATTCAAAAAGAAAAACATGTTTTTGCATCGCCGTAGTCTGAGAGTCATAACTTTTTTATTTTTCTGTGTACAGAGCTGTGTAGGGGCTTGGTTTTTGCATGATGAGTTGACGTTTTTATTGGTATAATTTTTTGGGTGACAAGACTTTTTGATCAGTTTTAAATCCGTTTTTTGGAAGGCAGAGTGACGAAAATACTGCAATCCTAGTAGTGTTTTTTTTATTTTTAACAGTGCTCACCATGCAGTATCCATGACCAGTTAGCTTTACTCTCTGGGTCAATACGATTATGACGATACCCAATTTATATAGTTTTTTATTTTTATTTTGAAGCACTTTAAAAAAAAAAAAAAGTGTTTTTATTGTTTTAAATAATATTTATGCATCGCTGTCTTCTGAGAGCCATAACTTTTTTATTTTTCCGTATACAGAGACGTGTAAGGACTTTTTTTTTTGCGTAATGAACTGACGTTTTAATTGGTATTGGCGTTTTATATGAGTTTTTGATCGCTTTTTATTCCATTTTATGTGCTGCAGGATGTACAAAAATTGCAATTCTGTGACTGTTTTTTGTTTTTTACGGCGTTCACCGTACGGGTTAATTAACGTGACAGATTTAACCTACACGCAGGCGGCGATACCAAATATGGGTACTTTATTTATTTTTGATCTTTTTTGGGTCGATTGGCGTTTGTAAAGGGGAAAAGGGCAGTGTACGTGTTTTAATTTTATTTTTTGTGTTTTACTTTTTTACTTTTTTTTTTTTTTTTTTTACTTTTTCAAATATTTTTTACTTTTCCCCAGTGGGGATTTGTAACAGCAAATCCCCACTGGGGAAAAGCAATCGTTAGATTGCTGTTAGAATAGGAGACCTGTGCACAGCGTTACTGCTGTGTACAGGTCGCCATGGTAACTACTGACACCATGCCCACAATGCATTGCGGGCATGGTGACGTCACCAGACTACCCGGATGCATTCAGACAGCATCCGGGGAGTCTGGTAAGCGGACCAGTAGCGGAGCAGAGTGCCATTACTGTGCCGATTGTAGGCAGGGGGAGCTCACTCCTGCTGCCTGCGCTTTATTATCGCAGCCATGACAGGTTGCGATAATAAAGTGTTAATCACACACGGCCGGAGCTCACTCCAGCCGGGGGTGATGGGACATGAAGTCAGCGGTAATTTACCGTTGGTTCCATGCCGAGATCGTGCACGGCTAGCCTGCGCGATCGCCAGGACGTATGCATACGTCCATTGTCGGGAAGGGGTTAAATTAACAAGTTATGCTAAATCTTTTCAAACAAAACTATATATCAATTTGCTCTACTTTATACCATGCTATCTGCAGATTACATAGCATGTTCAATGTGACAGGTTTCCTTTATGACACCTTTTGGTTTATATAAATTGTTGGAACTCATGATGTTTGCACATGGCTTTCACAGATGCAGCTGTAGACATAAGAATTTATTTAGTAATATTTTACATACGCCATAAAAATACAGATCCCCACTGAAATGATTTGTTTTCTGTTTTTCTAGCGACACTTACCTATGACACTCTGCGTTTTGCTGATACCCCGGACTTTCCTGAAACTACAGAGCCTGTCTGGATATTGGGGAAGAAGTACAGTGAGTTAACAGGTACTAACATCACTTATTTGTCTCTGTCTTATGGACTCCATTTTCTTCTTAGGCCATGTTCACACGGCTTAAAACTGGACGTATTTCAGTCTGTACTTATGCGCCGGAGTGTGCAAATTACGGGCTGAAAACGTCCATTCTTTACGGCAAGTTCCACAGCTTTACATAGAGATCGTATGGAGTTACGTCTCCTCTTCCTGCTCGGCGAATCCGCCGGGCGGGGAGATAAGTGACATGTGAATTACCAGCGGCGTAGATGCACTGCTGGCAATGCAAGTCTATGGGCCGGCGAGGTGCCGGCCCCCCGCTCCCGGTCCACACGGCGTAATTACGTCCCGCAGTTATGCCGTGTGAACCTAGCCTTATAGTTAATTCTTGTCTTCTAGCTACTTATTACTGTTCTCATTTCTTACCACCGACCACATACTGTGCACTGCTTTTGTTCTTGGTACTTGCAAAAGGTGCACTACAGTATATGTCAAGCGTAGTGGCAGACATAGATGTGTGGAATATACCCAATCTGTCACTGGTCATCGGACCCCTAGAGTGGTCAGCTTTATTTTTCTTACAAAAAATGGAGAATTGAGTTTATCACACATTGGAAAATCTTCTTGTGCAGTAATAAGGCTGGGTTCACACTTTGTTTTTCACTACATTGCAGGTATCCGCTGGGGTATTGTGATAAAGACACCCCCGTGGATACCAAGCTGCAGCCAACCCATAGACGTAAGCACAACAAACGTAGTCCTACTTGAACTACGATTGCTCTGTCCGCCGCGTCTTTAATCGCCGCAGGAGGCGATATAATCACTTCCAGCCATAGGCTTCCGACCTAGGGAATCCTGGGAGCAACGTCCTGGTGTAGGCGACGTGATGACCTCACTCTAGAAACCAGCTCCCAGAGCGAGGTCCCTGGTGGAAGCGCGGAGAGGAGAGTAACGTTTTTTATTCATTTTTTTTTTCAAAAGTCTGAAGGGGCCTATAACCTACAGGGGGCTATATACAGGGCCTATAACTTACAGGGGGCTATGTACAGGGCCTATAACCTACAAGGGGCTATATACAGGGCCTGTAACCTACAGGATGGCTATATACTGGGCCTATAACCTACAAGGGGCTATATACAGGGAAACTATAACCTACAGGGGGCATCATACAGGGCCTGTAACCTACAGGATGGCTATATACTGGAGCTTATAACCTACAAGGGGCTATATAAAGGGGCCATATACTTGTTTATCTACTTGTACCTACAGGGGGCAGCATATCTATCTACAGGGAGCTGTATACCTACCTACTGGGGTCTAGGCAGCTCTTTTGTCTTGGCCATGGTGGAGAGGTTGGAGTGTGATTGAGTGTATGGACAGGTGTGTTTTATGCAGGTAACAAGTTCAAACAGGTGCAATTAATACAGGTAATAAGTGCAGAGTAGGAGGGCTTCTTAAAGAAAAACTAAGAGGTCTGTGAGAGCTAGAATTCTGGCTGGTTGGTAGGTGATCAAACACTTATTTCATGCAATAAAATGCAATTTAATTATTTAAAACTCATACAATGTGATTTTCTGGATTGTTTTTAGATTCTGTCTCTCACAGTTGAAGTGAACCTACAATAAAAATTACAGACCTCTGTATTCTTTGTAGGTGGGAAAACTTGTAAAATCACCAGTGTATCAAATACTAATTCTCCCCACTACATTTTATGAATTTAACTAGAGCTTTACAGGGGAACAAAAATCCTCCCATTGGGCCCCGTATGGATTCACAGAAAGAAGGTGTGCGTTACCAATTTTATTTCCTTGAGGGACAGAAAGCGAGATGAAACAGGAATACAGACAGGAAAACAAGCGTTACATTTTTTTGTCTAGCGTTACACTTAAAAAATTACTTGTTCTAACATACATGCTAATTCAACTTAAGAACAAATGTACAGTAATTATCTTGTTTGTAGCTCAGGGACTGCCTGTGTATTTGTTCTATTAATGTCTATGAGCTGGCCGCGACTACGTCCCTGTATCCGTCGGGGTACTTTTTTTTTTCCCAAGATATCCCAACAGATACCTGCAACATAGCGAAAAATGAAGTGTGAACGCTGTCTAATAACATCTAGTTGTCAGAGACACTCTAATTCACCCATTTCACATGAATGTTGTTTTGAGCAGTAAAGGGAGACCTTGTATGGTCATTTTTAGGTAATGAAAGTACATAGATAGTTCTGAGATAATGTCCTCTCATTTTATTTTCAATCTTTTCATGCAGAAAAAGAAGAACTTCTGAATGATGTCACATCCAGACTGTGGTTTACTTACCGACGGAACTTCCCAGCAATAGGTATAAATCATCTAGATTCTAGAAGCACTGACCAGAGTGTAATGTGTATTCATGCCTCTTCTAGTTTTTTGTGTCTGCTTTTATTCAGAATTTTGCCATATGCAGAGAATGTCATCTAGAGCTCTTAGGCATGCTGTTTCTAGGGTTCATGTACTCCCTGGTAGGAGATCCTAAGGGTTTATGTAGTCACTGGTAGAAGATCTTAAAGGGAACCTGTCACATAGGTTATGCCCCCCTTGCTGAGGGCAGCACAAGCCAGTGTCAGACCTGCTGTTTCCAGCACTGTGTCCCTTATTCTGTAAGATGCTGTAGTTTGCGTATTTAGTGTTTTTTCAAACCCCTCCACCAGAGGCTAGCCCCGCCTACCTTAACTGATAAACCTAGTACTTTGAGTAGGTAGAAACATGGTAATAATTGTCAGGTGGGCGGGGCTAACACCTGCTCATGAATAAGATTTGAGCATTAAATGGTCTAAAACTACAGCATCTTACAGAGTAAGGGACACAGTGCTGGACACAGCAAGTCTGTCACTAGCTTGTGCTGTCCTCAGCAAGGAGGGCATAATCTATGTGACAGGTTCCCTTTAAGAACAGGTATTCAATGTGTATATCCCATGCTTTGCCTGAAAGAGCACCACATTACAGTGTAGGTAGACAACCATATGCACACTGGAGGAAACAGTTTCTGAAATAACCCGCTGGGGACAGCTTTGAAATACATAATTGTTAGAAAAGCAAATGGATGTATGTGCTTTTCCATTTAAAGGGGTTGATTAACTTCTAATTGGAGATGCGGTCTTGTCATTATTTTTCTTCCCCGCCCCTCCAGGGCAAGGCAAACATTAAGGGCCACATGTATGAAAACTGTCTAGGTCTAAAATTCACTTCATTGCCCATAGCAACCAAGCACTCCTTTCAATTCATGTAGTGCTCTGGTAAAATGAAAGGGGCGCTCTGATTGGTTGCTTTGGGCAACAAAGTGAGTTTTTAGACCTAGACCGTTTTCATACATGTGGCCCTAAATGTTGTCCACAACTCTCCAAATAACATAGGACTGCCTTTGCCTAATGGGCAGTTCTCACTGAAGTTGTCTTCGGTGGGGATCAGCCTTTTTCATTTTCAAGACGTCTGGCTTAACATCTATAGATGCCAGGTTTAGTTAAGTAGGCTGTTCAGGTTACAATATCAAGTTTTCCAGATCATTTTTTTTCAGTCTACTCCTACCCGACAGGAGCTTCCACCTTTTTCAGGAAGTGGATTTTCTCATGCACCAGGGTGTGATTGTCCCTCTACTGCTCAACCAAAGATTTGGTGTCTTCTAGTTTAGCCTCTTTCTAGTACCAAAACAAAACAGTTGTTTGCCCAGTCCTTGAACTCCTTGATCAGGTTGCCCAATCCTGGACCTCTTGGATTCAGCACTTACACATGGAACCTTTGAGGTCAGTGATTGCCTCCACGTAACAGAATTAATTTTCAGTAAACAAAAAATACATAAATACCCTAGTTCCCTGAAAATAAGACACCCCCAAAATTGAGACATAGTGCATTTTTTTTATGCAATTCAGAGTTTTGCTGCCTATGCTGATGTTTGTGATGAAATCACTACAGTATATTAATACATGTTGATTATTTGTTCAACAATAAATGTGAATTCTTGTTCTTAAAAAATAAGACAAAAAAATAAGTCTTAGCTCGTCTTTAGGAGCAAAAATTATTATAAGACACTGTCTTATTTTCGGAAAAACAGGGTACTATCACAGTCAATGGCTTTTCCCTTCCACTGGGCATTCATGTCCACTGCTTTGGGATAACCTTTGACTCCTCTCAGCCATTCCAGCCACACACTAAAACCCTTACCTTCGCCTGCCGCCTCCATCTGAAGAATATTTCTCGAATCCGCTCGTTCCTAAAAGAGATTTTCTCAGCGTGCTGATTCACTGGCTGACAGGCAGTTTTGCACTCACTCAGTCTCCTCAGGCTATGGGTGGGTCTCCAGCAGTGATTAGCATATATTAATTTCAAGTCATTCTTCTTACAGTGCAGGAGATTGTTTTCTCTAACACAGTTACAGATCAAACTATGCTTCTCAGTTCTCACAGCACATGTACCTTTTGTTTGCTGCAGCTAATCTTGTTCAATCTAATTAGTTCACTCAGAGCTCAGTCCCATTAGTCTGTCCATAGGGTCACTCCTGTTCACAAAGAAGTCTGTTATCTGATTAGCTGATGTGTGCAGGTTACCATAGAAACCTGGGTGCAATGAGAGACCTTCTAAACTATCTGCATCTTATGACTAAAGTTAAATCTACTGACCAATGTATTTAGAAAATGTCTTCATTTAACAGTCCCTTTATGTTGAAAGCAAATATTCATAGTGAGAAAACCTCTTTAACTTTGATGCTACAAAAATACTAGTACATTCCCTAGTCATCGCCCATCTACACTAACACCTTCAATGTAGCCTCCCATCTAGCATTGTCACTCCCCTTCAATCCACCCTCAATTTCGCTGCCATCTGATCCACCTCTCTCCTCGCATCCCTTCACTGGCTTCCCATTGCCCAGAAAATTAAGTTAAAGTTACTAACCTTGACCTACAAGGCTCTCCATAATCTGCCCTTTCCCATCCATCTCTGCCTTGATCTCCAGATACCTCCCCTCACTCAATCTCATCTCATCACAGGACCTCTGTTCTCCCCATGTCAGCTCCTCACACAACCGTCTACATGACTTCTCCCGTGCTTCCCTCACACTCTAGAACTTATTACCCCAAGACATTCAGCTCTCCACCAGCTTCTCTAGTTTTAAAGCAACTTGAAAGCCCATTCTCCACAACAGAAACATGTTTGTCCTTCACCTTCTGTCCTAGTCCTCCTCCCTTTTAGATTGTAAGCTTTCGTGGGTAGGGTTCTCTCTCCCTCTGTGCCAGTTGTCATTTATTGTTGCCATTGTTCTTTCTTTGACATATGTTATGTATGTAACCCTCCTCGAATGTACAGCGTTCTGGCAATAATGGCGCTTTAAAATAATAATAATATTAGCATATCTTAATCAGGTTCTCTCACCAGTGTTTCTCGTACTGTGCAGTACACCCCTATTTCTAGTTCCTGTTCCCCCCCTCCCTCCTCCAAGTGTTCATCCAGTTGCCTTTGTGATTATGGCTTTATTCCTCTCCACGGGGGCATCAATCATCCTGGATTTAGATAATCGCTTGATAAAGTCACTATCTGGCAACAAAGGAAAAATACTTGATTTTTCCTTGGTCATGGAAGGTTTGAAGCTGCAGCATCCAGAAGCCCAGGAAGCTGTTACCAGTGCTCCCAGCATATAGACATCGATTTTATTGATTGCTACCTGCAATCTCTGGTTTCATGAACATCATTTATTTTAAATTGCACAACCAAGTCTCGGGGCTCACGGTCTAATTCTATGTCCTATTTTATATTTCTGCTAGTATACCAAATTATTTACTTGATAGGGAAATTCAATAGTTCCCATATATGTTGTATGAGCTCCAAATTGGTGTATATTTCCAATGCATTGAGTTATAATCCTTTTTTCTGGCTACTTGCCAAGAGATCATAAATTAGTCGTTTTAAATTAGTGTCATACAATGTATAGAAGAACATAAATTTGTGAAGTATACCAATTAGTCTTATCTTAAAAATAATAGACAAGATAACAAACTATACTACTTCTTTTCATAAACCTAGACATTGTCTTGAAGGCGCCCACAGTGAGATATTTATTAGACATTTATGTCTTTCTTAAGGGGCTCACATGAGATATGAAACACTGGACATGTCTTTCTTTGTTTCTCTGGGGGCCCCATATAGATAAGAGAGAATTCGTAATGTCTGCACATTCCAAGTATAATAGGAGATATCTCTCACTTTACCCTTCTAATATTGTAGGCTAATATGCCTTTATATAAGTGAATACACAAAATGGAAGGCAGATACAAGATGGAGGATAGAAACAAGAGGATGATTCCTAACATTCCCCCATTTTGAGATGGTTTTAATACAGAACCTCACAACTATCAGGTTATATCAGGTGACCTAATGTCAACTGCTGGACTTGCCTAGACCTTCACCAGATTCCCTGCATGTGCTTCTGTATTTATAACCCTTATCTCAATACCTTTTATTCTGGTCTTTCAAGTTTGGATCTGCTCATCCCTTTACACATACATTGTATTAGTTTAAATAAACAATATAAGCAAAAGATTATTATTATAACTTGTACTATAGGTTGTAATATTCCCATCAGCCACCCTCCTATTCCCTTGAACAAGTTTGCTGGATTTAACCCCTTAACGACCTTGGGCGTATCAGTACGTCCCAGGGACGCTAAGGGGTTTTGCAGGGGGATCGCTCCGCGACCCCCCCCCGCACAGCCGGCGGGTGTTAGCGGCAAATCGCCGCTAACACCCGGCAGTAACAGCGCCGGCGGGTGGCTCCGCCCCCTGGCGCGGGTTTACCCATCAGGCGCCGCGGCAAAGATGGCCGCGGCGTCTGAATTAACGCCGATCGGTGCCGCGCACCGATCGGTGCGGTGATCGGCATAAGCGCAGCTATGCTGCGCCGATCCGATCACCGGGCATTGTGGTGGGGAGCCTTGGGAAGGCTCCCGTTACTTACCCTGGCCGGTTTGCCCCACTTCCGTCCGCAGACAGGAAGTGGGGAAACCGCCATCTTTGTACACCCTAATGCATTGCCTATGCAATGCATTAGGTTGTATTAACAATCGCGCCACCCAGTGGTCAAGTACCACAGGTGGCCTCAATGTTGCAGTAAAAAGAAAAAAATAATAAAGTTTTAAAGTACAAAAAAAAAAGTATTAAAAGTTCAAATCACCCCCCGTTCCCCATTTTACAAATAAAATCATTAAAATAATAAAAGTTACACATATTTGGTATCGCTGCGTCCGAAAAAGTCCGATCTATAAAAATATAACATCATTTATCCTGTACGCTGAACACCGTAGAAGAAAACAAATTCCAAACGCCAAATTGCGTTTTTTGGTCATTTTACATCACTCAAAAAAATGGAATAAAAATGATCAAAAAAGTCGCATGCATTCCAAACTGCTAGCGATAAAAAGTACACTTCAGCTCGCAAAAAATGCCCCCTCACTGACGTCCGCAGGTGTTAGTACAAAAAAGTTATTGGTCGCACAAAATGGCGCCATGGCGCAAATTTCAAAAATAGAAAATGTTTGGAATTTTTTTACGGTACCAAAACATAACGGAAACCCTACAGTTTGGTATTGCCGGATGCGTAACAACCTGAAGAATACAGAATAACACATTATATTTACCGAAGATTAAACGCCGTAAAAGAAAAACCCCCGAAAAACATGGGGGAAAATAATTTTTTTTTCCAATTTTGTCCATTGGGAAATTTTTTTTTTTTTGGGGTTTTCCCCAGTAATTCTATAGTATAGTAATAACACCATTAGAAAGTACATCTTTTCCCGCAAAAATAAAAGCCCTAGTGATGTAGGTGGAAAAATAAAGAATTTTGGGCTTTAAAAGAAGGCGAAGGGGGAAAAAACGAACGTGTCACCAAAAAAAAACGGGGTCCTTAAGGGGTAAGAATGAAAAAGTGTACTCCCCCAGTGTCTTTTTTCATTGATGTTTTTTTAAACCCATTTCTCCCTGAAATTTTTTTCCTGGTCTATCTGCATGCGGATTGCGGGTTTCCCCATGGGTAATGTAGTGACAACACATTGCCCAACAATGGGCACATTCCCCCAAAAAGGGGAAAGTAAGGAAAATCAAAAAACTATCATGTTGATTTGGGGGCTATGTTTAATTGCCTCTGTATGTGTTGGTACATTCACTACTTCCGTATGAATATATCTGTCATCTGATAATCGTGGCTTTACTTATTTATCCATATCTGCTACATTGGCCATATAAAGAGGTTGGCTTTTTTTCCCAACACCCACCCTTACTAATGTGGCCTACCTTTCTAGGGTTTGTTATCTGCTGCTCTTTTAACTAAAGTATGGTATGGGAACTGGTAAGGGTTTTATCATTTGACCGATTACTGGGGTTTGGGGTCAGTCTTGCTAGGACGGGAAAACCATTACTTGCCAGGTTCCATTTTTAAAAAGCATTGTTACCACAAACCAATAAAAAATACGTGGTAGTTTCCACAGGGAAGCCCCTGCTTAATGATGTGCATAGTGTAAAAATGTGTTCCCTTGGGGACACAAAAAACACCATTTTTTTCTCCCATGGGTTTAAAATATCCTATTGAGGTAGCAAAAATTTAAGATTAGGTGTGTAGGGTGTCAAACTGATCATAATTTGGACATTCTTTCCGTATTTTGAGCCCTGGTCGTCCCTTGCAAAAGGGAAAGGAATCGGCCCTTCCAAAAAGATTGTGTTTTTACCTTTCTAATAATGCAGGTTTCCCATGTAGGAAAGCAGCCCCAGTTGCTAAAAGTTTCCCCCAAAGTAATTTGGATACCTTCACTGGGAAAAATTTCTCCTAAGGGCAAAAATTTTTTTGGTGTGTGGAACCCAACTCCCCCCTTGGGGCCCATTATCTGTGTACCCCCTATGTTTGAAACTTTGGCCATCCCCCCAGGGTAAGGACACCCAACTACAATTGGGTATGGGAACACTAGTGTTAACTTGTTTGAGTGTGTGTATTCATAAAATATGACATTGTATCTTCTTGTACATACATCAAAAAATTTCCTTTGGTTAATGGAACAGCCATATAGGGCATGGGGGAGGTGGGGGGCTTGGTACATTTTCCAAAACCCAAATTGATCGTTATTTTCCTTCTTTTTAGAATCATGGGGTGTTTTATAAACTTATTGTCCCATTCTTTTTTAAGTGTTTTATGTAGTGCCTCTGTCAGGATCAGCTGCAGCGATCTAAAGGGGGAGTCGTCATTTTTGGGGTGTAGACACTTTCTTCAGGGGGAAGCTTGGATCCAAATTTTTCGGTTTTCCCTTCGATTTTCCCGAGGTGCTTGTGGCAGGCACTTGGAAGGGCCCGTCAAATTGGCTCCAAAGCTTTTCTCCGTGTCTCTTTATCACCACCCATTTTTGGGCTCGAGTGTGTGTTCCTCTGGGAATTCGGTCTGGAATGGAAGAATCATTTTGTTCTGTGTCATTTTTAACCTTTTACTTAGCGACTGCACATGGAGGTTAATGTGCCATGTGGATTTGTTTGTGGGGGGAAGTGAAACCCTAATTGGGGACATTCCAAATAGTATTCATAGGGAGACGGCCGCCCTTTTGTTTGGCAGAAACCTTCCCGAGAAAAGGTGGGAAGACACTCTGCCAGGGGTTTCCCCTTCCTCACTCATGGTTTTTTAAATCTTTAATTTTAATGCCCATTTAGTCTTTTAATTTTGCCACTCTTGGGGTAAGGCTGTGGTACGAAAGTTATCCTAGGGCTGACATTTATGGCATAACTTCCCCTGTGAAAGGGTACCTCTGTCTGATTCAATTACCCGGTACTTCCTGACAAAACCCTACTCAGAAGTTTTTTGCTGTTACTGTGCGTGGCTTTGTTACAGGAAATGTTTCCCGGCCATCCTGAAAAGAGATCAACCAAATAAACCCCTTTTCATACTTGCCCGGGAGGAAGTTGGATTAATCTAATTTAACTCTGTAAAAAGGATAGAGGACTTAGGCATATGTTTTCGGGGGTTTCTTACGTCTGTCCTGGATTTTTTCGTGCACAAATCTAAATTTGTAGAGTCTCGCGCAGCGTGCTGATCCGGGAGCCCCCCAAAGTTTGTAAACAGTGGCAATCATGGCCCCTTTGATGATGTGTTTTTCCTTTGGATGCTTGCGCCATCTCGGGAACGGGGGTTTTGGGGGCAGGCAGGTTCTGGTAGAGTTCCCCCATAGCCTTTTTCTTTTAGCCCCCATTCAGTCCATTCTTCTTTTTTTCTGCTGTACCCTGTGAGACAAAGTCTTTAAGACCTCACCTCCAGGTCTTTGATTTAAAAGCATTTGGCCGTTTCACTTTTTTTCTTTTTTTTCCCCCGGTTTCGAGCTGTCTTTTTTCCCACACTATCAGGAAGGTTTCCTTTTTTTTCGAGGGTGTTGTGTTGGTATGAGCCTTTCCTTGTTTATAGCCCCGTTTGGAAATAGTAGAGAGTCCATAAGCCCCCTTTATGCGCACCATTTTTTGATGGGTTGTCCAGAAGAGGTCAGGAATTCTTGCTCCCCCAAATGGGACCATTGGCGTGGGGGGATGCGAAAGGTATCGCATCTTCCTTCGCACTTACAGCTTCGAGAGTGCTCAAGCTCCGCCTCTGGCAGAGAATGGGGTGGAAGCGCTTGGGCCCCAAGATTGTGTCATGTTGTGTGCCCACAGAATATAAGTAGGGAAAACGTCCATCATCTCCTTGAACTGGACCCAATCTACAAATTAACTCAAATCGGTTACCCAAAGGGTTTCTAAACTTTTCAAATTTCCTCTGTTTTTGTTGAATTAAAGAAAAACAATCAGTTCATTGTGGGTTTCAAAAAATTTTTCTGTGTCATTTAAAGGTTTTACAAATAAATTTTCTTCCGCCCTCCCCATTTGAACCCATGAAAATTCTTTTTGGCAGTAGAGGTGGATTAAATGTGTGCCCCTTTGGAATGTGATTTTTGGGGGCCCATAAATAGGGCCATTGATTTAATGTGTTGGCAGGGAGGGGTTTTTTGGGTGTACCTGTGTCAGTATGCTTGAATGTATGAGGGTGAGGACAGTAAAAGGGTTTGTCAGGTGATTTCTGAGGTTTTTTTCTAAGTGCCTGCCTGCAGCTAGGGCCCCTGAACATGAGGGGGCCCCCTGTGCTACAGTGTCCGATTTAGGGTAATACCCCAAAGGTCTGGGCCTCCCACCCGTGTTGTTGTGTGAGAAACCTGTTGCATGCCCCAAAGTCTCAGTGCAAGAGAAAAAAAGGGAAAAGAGTAGTTTGGTGTTCAAGGGTGGAAAAGGAGAGGATGGCAACCTTAAAAGAGGGGAAAGTTGTAAAATAGTTTGGGGGGGAAAAAAGGAAAGTGAAGAAGGATACAAACGGTTCATTAAAATGGGGCAGCCTAAGCCAAAGGCCCCGTATGAGACTAGGGGGCCAAAGGGAAATCTCTTTTTTAGGGGTTGGGCAGGCAAAGCTTTTATAGCAGTTTTCCTTTCCTCAGTCAAAATGTTTTGCACCTTGTGAAACAGTGACCAAGAACCAAACTTTTTTTTTTGAAAATTGCAATTTCTACGCGGGCTTGAGCCATGTCCGCTAAAAATGTTTAAACAGACTGTTGTAGCTGTTTGGCAGATTTGGAAAAATGTTGTAAGCAAAAAATCATCGAAATACTGCAGAAGTAGACCCTAGTGGTTGTCCCTGATTGCAGGTTTTATGCAATGCTTGTGTGTAATGTTTTGGGGGGTTTTGCCCCCTTGTGGAAAAAATGTCCATTGAAAAAATGCCTATTTTGATGTGAAGAAAAAAAAATATTGGGGTCAGGGTGCAATGGAACTGAAAAAGGGATTAGCCAAATCAAAAAGAGTAAAGTAGGGAGCTGTTGGAGGCACCCGCGCCAAAATTGTGTTTGGATGGCAATAGGGGGGGTGTCCAATCGTGACCTTATGATTTCCCTTAAACCCGAACCAAACATAGGTTCGGGTACCTTTGGGTTTTCTTCTTGATTTGGAAAAAAATGGGTATTGTGGGGGGTTGTTTCTTTTATGGTTTTAGTTTCAAAAATCATCCAAAATTTGTGAAAATGCATCCCCTTGTGAATACTGAGGGGTTTGTTGATCCCGGGGAGTACAACTGGTTTTAAATGTTAATTGGGGATACTTGCAGCCCCCAAAAATCTGTTTTTGGGCCGGCCCACAATTTTCAGGTTTCCCGGGAAAGTAGGATGGATTCTCCCTTTTTAAACACAAAAAAAAAGAAAAATGGTTCAGCAACAAAGCGCCGCATGCAAAATTTTTTTCGTGGTAGTAGTGATGTTCTACCTTTATTCACCGCTAGGTTCAAATTTAATATGGCACCAAGATTTTTAAACATCAGTACCCAAAAAGGAAAGTGGTATATCATACTGAAAGCAATTTAGTGACAAATTTTGTCCTTTGAATTTAAAAATTTAAACGGTGTGTTTCATGAAAGTTATTTTTTTTTCCCCTAGTCCCAACGGATTGTGATTTCTCAGTCTCAAACGGGAAATTTTGTGGCTCCCTGAATGAATGTATGGCGCCCCCGTATCCCTAGGAAAGGTTTCTTTTCCCCCTCACCTCCCCATTTATGTAATTGCCCACACCCTTTTCTGAAGCTTTTAAGGGAGGAATGGGACAGGGTGGGCCAGTCCTCTTGAGGGCTTGGCCCCTTTTCAGTGGTCTGAGCAGGGGGGTTTGCAGCCAGAAAAGATCTCAAAATTTTTCTTAAATGCCCGGGTTTTTTGCAAAAATGACCTTTGAAAATTTTGTTTTGGGTTGCCCCCCTCTGTTTAATTTCCCTGACCAGGTCTTTGCTAAAGGAGGCAAGCAAAACATTTCTTTTCCCTTTTAGGGCCTGGATCTTACTCAGGCCTTTGGCAGCTTGTAAAGGGAGGGGGAATCAATAGCCGCACTCTGGCTGCAGGTTTCAGTCTAGACGCGGGGTGTTTAAAGTCCCCCAACAAAGCTGTAACCCTAAGAGTTCAGCAATATCATTCCCCATGTCATATTCCCCAAAAAACCCATCTTTGCTGAGCCTAGCATAAAACTGTTCAAAAGATCACCCTTTTCCTGGGTCAAATCAGGAGGGTATGGATGTCTCCTTCAGTTTTCCTAGCCCAATTTTAGCCCCGTGAGAGATTCCCACACTTGGACAGTTTTTTTGCTCTGCTGCAGTGTCCGGGTTCATTTTAAAATTTTTTTAAAATGCTCCATTTCACTTTACCCCCTAGTTCTCCAGCTTTTAGTGCTATAAGAGGGGCCGATCACACCAGGTGCATTATAAGTGATTTTAAACTGCACCCAAAGGCGGTTTTAAAAAACCATTGGTTGGTGACAGGTTGGCAATTGTGAGATAAGACTTTTTTGTTCAGATGAGCCAGGGCTTATAATTGGGGGGGGAGTAAGTCTGGTTTGTACACCGCTGTCTGGTACAGGCGATAGGGGGGTGTACCAAAATCTGCTTTTGCAGCCCTACTTGTCCCCCCCAGTGTGGGTGTGGAGCAGTCCCCAGGAATAAAAACTTTTTGGGAATTTTCAGGAAATTTCCCCGGTTTTTATCTGGGACGGGGGGGCTCCCCAATTAAAACAATCTCTCGCCAATCAGGATTTTGCTGAATCTTGTACAAGTCCCGCCTCCGGGTTTACTTTAGCGGACGGTAAACTTTTCCCTGCATAGGGGATGGATTTTTTTCAGGGGAGATAAAACATAACCCCCTTTTTGTTCTTTAGTTCTGTAAACCCCCTCTTTAATCTCTTTACTTACCCTCCCCAACTGTCCAAATGATAAGTTTGATCCCTTTCCCAGCCCCCATATTGGGGGCAAAAGCTTCCCAAAGTTACTATCTAGCAATCCCGTTTTTCCAATCTTGTTTTTGTAAACTTTACTGCAACCATTTGCAACAGCTTTTGTTCTCCTATCTTTTTTATCTCCGGGCTGTAAAAAAAATGGCCCGTTTCTCCCGTGTGTTTCCATATTTGAAATTCTGCAGTCGCTGTTAAGCGCCTAGCTTTAAACCCCCCCCCCCTTTTCCTTTGTCTTATACTTGTTTCTCTTATTCCTTAAGATTCCTCAATGCTTAAAACACTGTGTTTATCAAGAAAAAAATCTTTAAAATCAGTTAGGGGGTTTTCCCGGGTTCCTACTTCCCCGGTTTATATGGGGTAGTCAATTTTTCCCCAAATTCCAAATGAGAAACACAACTACGGGAAAACACCCAAAAGTTAATAAATTTCAGCCCCCAAAAATCCATTTAACAACATAGCAACAGCACACTCATTACAAATCCCTTTTTACGGTTCTTGCAAAAAGCTAAGTTTCAAATAAAGGAGCAAAACTTATTTACATCGACCGGAAAAAAAAAAGCATTGAAGCACAGTCAGTTGGTAAGATAAAAAGGGTTCACCCCGTCACGCGACTTGTTGTAGATCTTGGTTCCCCGGGGCTCCCGTGTCCAGCTTGGGTCCGGGTGGTCAGAGGTTCATTTTCCCTTTTCCTTTGAGCCTCCGTATAGAGGCCAGGTTTGATAGGGGAAAATTTAAAATTTTCCCCTTATGTTGTATGAGCTCCAAAAATTGGGGTATTTTCAGGGCCCGAAAAGGGAAAAAAACAAAACCCCAAAACACACGTTGATGTCTAATGAGTTCTAAAAATTTATTTCCAATGCATTGAGTTAAATCCTTTTTTTTGGCTACTTGCCCCGAGCATAAATTGTAGTTTTCAATTATGTCATACAATGTATGAAGAACATAAATTTGTGAATTTTACCAATTTTGTCTTTTTAAAAATTTTTGACAAAATAAAAAACAACTTTCTTTTTCTAAAAATAGACATTGTCTTGAAGGCGCCCCCGTGAGATATTTTTTTAGACATTTGCTTTTTAAGGGGTCACATGAGATATGAAACACTGGACTGTTTTCTTTGTTTCTTGGGGGCCCTATAGTAAGAGAGAATTGTAATGTCTGCCATTCCCGTATAAAAGGAGATATTCTCACTTTACCCTCTAATTTTTTTAGGCTAATATCCCTTTTTTTAAGGGAAACCAAAAATGGAAGGCAGATACAAGATGGGGATAAAAACAAGAGGTGATTCCTAACATTATAAAATGTGGAGAAGACTCCCATGTATAATAAAATTGAGAATCAGCACATCGGAGACGAAAACTAGTGTCTAGAAATAGCTGTATAGAGGGATAGGTATCCTATTCTGTTCTTATTCTATGTAGAATAAATGTTCCTACAGCTGAAACTGGAAAAGACAATTAGTTCAATATTCTGTTTGCAGGTGGAACTGGGCCGACATCTGACACTGGCTGGGGCTGCATGCTGCGATGTGGACAGATGATTTTTGCTCAGGCTTTGATCTGTAGGCATATAGGAAGAGGTAAGTTGCAGCAGGCTGGTTTATAGATATATACGACGACATGTATGAACGAGGCTGCGGTGCAGTTTTCTGGTGTACTTTGAGCCAAAAAGAATGTATGAACAGGCATTCTCCAAACTTTGGCGCGATAAGTCCCTTTGTAATGCACCAAAGACACTTTTTAGTGCGACAAACATTTGGGGTGGTCTAGGGGCATCGCACCACATTTGTAGAACTAGACACATTTATGATTCTTTGACGGCAAACCTAGGCTCAGAACACTTATAACAGCCAGACTAGGTTAAAGGGGTTGTCTCATCTTAAAGTTTCATAGGATGCATGAATGAAATAATGCTGCTTTGCTCTGTCACTTCCTGGTCAAGCTGTCTGTAATTAGAATATGATCTCTGTGTATTCAGACTTCTGCTAATTAGATAAATATCATGATGTCAGGACCAGGGAAGCTTCTGAGGTAAAGTAAACAGTAATGATTACGGTCTTTTGTCTGAAAGATCAGATAACAAACAAGCTCTCACTGTCCAAAGTTCTGTGCTGCTGCTGCCGGCGACCTGTGTGATGATGTCACTCTCTACTATCAGATAGAACAAACAGCAGGGGGGAGAAGTACACAGGTCTGTCACTGGGGAAATCTGAGAGTGCACAGAAGGTGATAAAATTACTTGTAGCTCCTTAACAAAAAAAAAAATGAACAACGCAATATATTTGGAAAACGTCTTCATTTAGTGGGAATTGAGGACATAGCTGCTTGTACAGGGTAATCTGAGTCACTACATACAGTACATCTGAGACAGAGTTTACCTGTTGCTTCAGCCTCCTCATCCATAGAACACAGGCATCTATATTACACTGCTGCTGGTGTGCACATGATGTAGACTTCCTGGCTCTCCCCTGTACAGTGGGCTCTCCCAGCTCAGAAGCAGGAGATTTGATACAACTGTCAACATAGTGATACATCAAGCTGTCATGTGCTGACTTGGGCCTACTTCAGAGTTGTCTTAAAGGGCCAGTGCTTTTTTAAAAAACAGAATTACAGGTAAAATGCTTCGATTTTCCTAATGAAGCATATTTGGGAAAGTGTTTGTATTTTAGTCTCCTGATTCTTCATGAGGTTTCTCTGAAGGTGATAGGTACTCTTTAAAGGTAGTATACCTGAGCCAAATTGTTGTATTGGCACTACACTGCGCCTGTATGTGTGACCTGCAGAAGAACAGGTTCATACATTCTGGCGCATTCTACACTACCTTAAATCGCTTTAGAACTGGCCTGTCAGCCAAAGTTCATACATGTCGTCCATAGTCACATTGTTGTCTTGTCTGAGCTTTGGAGAATTGAATGATCTCTTTAAACATTCCTGTATTAAAGAATTGAGCAGTTAACAAATAATTGAAGGATATCATGAAAACAATAACAATCGTGGATAGTAGAGCATAATCAAACATAAGTGTTGTTAAGTAATATCCCTAAACATGCTGTTACCAGAGAGAACAAAAATAATTGTTGTAATACAGTAGATGCACAGTAATTAGAAGATAACCATAAGATTTCAAAGGGATTTTCTCTTATTACAGACATAAGGAGAGTCAATGGACTTCATTTCACAAGCGCAATTTAGATGAATTCTTCTGATAGCCTTGATTATAGAGGGGTTTAGGTTCTTCCCAATTAAATGCAGTTTCTGTTCTGGCTCTAAAAGTGTGAAAAAGAATTGTGTTGAGGGATGTAGGGAAATCACATAAACCATTGTCTAAAACCGTTCGGGAGTCAAATTAAAAGAGAGGTTAGTAATTTCGGACAGAAGAGGAGAAGAGTCTGATTTCCCATATTTTTGAACGGCTGGACATCCCCATCAGATACTCAGCATAGTGCCTTGTTGGCCGCATCCCTTCCAACTGAGGATCCAGAAAACATTTTAGCTATCCGTGAGGGGGACAAGTAAGTTTCTTTATGGTTTATACATCTCGATAGGGAAGAAGCAATGAATTGTGCTTTTGTCCACTGATCCTTAGAGAATTGGGAGGATAATTCCTTTTCCTATTTTAACATAGTTGGTTACTTGGAGGTGGAATCTTTAGCCAATGTTTTGTGATATGTTAAGTATAGGCCTTTTTCAAAACCTCACCGATGAGGAAATTATGGAAATCGAGGTGTGTGGGTGAGGAGTCTGGCCATTTTATAGTCTGGAGCAAATTTCTTATTTGTGAAAACAGATGGTGGGTCAAATATAGCCAGCTCAGAGTTTGAACTCGCACCTCTCTTATATTTATGGAATATCTTACCACTTGTGACATTAGGTTAATACACAACAGAGAGGGAAAAGACTAATGGAAAATACATATCTAACAATATGTAAACCGCACTGGGAATTTATTACTTAAAGGGGTTCTCTCGCTAGAAAGATTAGCTTTCAACATGTAGGAAACGGTAAATGAAGACTTTTTTTTAAATACATTCCTCACTTTATATTGCCCTGGTCAGGAGATGAGAGAGATTTAATCTGCTCTGAGTGTACACAATTTTCTCTGTTTATGTCCATATCTGCCTTTATGATTAGACAGAGAGCAGGGAGTGACCTCACCATGACAGGGCAGTGTGTATCTGAAGCTGCCTGTGACTCTGTGAAACAGCATTGGTAGAAAATCCATTTAATACTAAGATATACAGTTGCTGAACACACTCTATATAACCTAATTGTACCTGTTGCTGAAATAATTCAATCAGTGTTTTTTTTTTTTTTTTTTTTTTTTTTATAGAATGGAGATGGGACAAAAAAGGACCAAACGGAGAGTACCTGAGTATCCTGACCGCTTTTCTAGACAAGAAAAATAGTTATTACTCCATACATCAGATTGGTGAGAGACCTGTGTGGGTGAGACAATGAATTTAATGTCCGCAGCATGACTGGGAATGTGGAGATTCACTTCTATCATTAAAGTAACAAAATGGGAATTCTGTTTTATATAGGGAGGAATGCCCATAGGACTTCGATATAGTTCAGACCTAAGACATCCAAGTAATTTAATTACTCGTTACTGGAGGAGAACTTCTCTTATGTGGTATAGCGGTTAGGACTATGCAGTGACATTGTTGAGCTGTAATTGCTGTAGTCCCATTCTTCTCGGCAATCTCATTGCCATACTTGCCGTAATATTTGCCATAAACCAAGCCATTTAGATACTGTTCTGCATAGTAGTTTAGTTCTCTGTGATAGTGATACCTTCTGAAGTTTATAGCCATTGTTACTCCAGTTCCAGGCTCATTTTAGTGAGCATTGTCATGTACAGGTTACATAACAGTTAGAAAAACTGCTTCTGTTTATGTACCCGAACATGACGGGTTATCTTGAAAAGTTATCTGAAAGTTTGGGTATATTTTGAGGCCCGTTTATACAAAGCAATTGCCTTTCAGGTAAGGGTATGTTCACACGGCGTCTTTGCGGGGAGTAATTGCGCTGTAGTCCGCCCCGAAGTATGACACACACCAACGGTAATTCATAGCTCTCATTGAGAGCTACGATTACCTGCCGTTTACCCGATGTGTATTGCGCGCCAGGAGAAAGAAGTGACATGTCACTTTTTCCCAGCACTTACTGACTGGTGAAAAAGAAAGTGAATGGGGTCTAAAACCAGCACTTCAAAAGGACACGCTGGACAATGCGTACTTCTAAAATAACAGCGGTATAGCGGCACGCACAGTACGCGCCATTCTACAGCTACAAGACTCCGTGTGAACTTGCCCTAAGTAAAAAAATACATAGTAACATATGCTTTATTTATTTTGTAATATAAATATATTTTCCCTGCTCTCTGATCACTGTGCATTAGGTTTAGAAAGACATTACAAAGTGGGGAAAAAAAGTATTTAGTGAGCCACCAATTGTGCAAGTTCTTCCACTTAAAAAGATGAGAGGCCTGTAATTAACATCATAGGTCGACCTCAACTATGAGAGACAAAATGAGAAAACAAATCCCAAAAATCATTGTCTGATTTGCAAATATTTATTTGCAAATTATGGTGGAAAATAATTATTTGGTCAATAACAAAAGTTCATCTTAATACTTTTTATATATCCTTTGTTGGCAATGACAGAGGTCAAACGTTTTCTGTAAGTCTTCACAAGATTGGCACACACTGCTGGTATGTTGGCCCATTCCTCCATGCAGATCTCCTCTACAGCAGTGATGTTTTGGGGCTGTTGCTGGGCAACACAGACTTTCAACTCCCTACAAAGGTTTTCTATGGGGTTGAGATCTAGAGACTGGCTAGGCCACTCCAGGACCTTGAAATGCTTCTTACAAGGCCACTCCTTCGTTGCCCTGGCAGTGTGCTTGGGATCGTTGTCATGCCGAAAGACCAGCCACGTTGCATCTTCAATGCCCTTGCTGGTGGAGGGAGGTTTGCACTCAAAATCTCACAAAACATGGCCCCATTTATTCTTTCATGTATACGGATCAGTTGTCCTGGTCCCTGTTCCAGTGTTATTTGGATGCAACTCAGCATTCTCTCTCCTCCAAACACAACGAGTTGTGTTTCCACTAAACAGTTCTACTTTGGTTTCATCTGACCATATGACATTCTCCCAATACTCTTCTGGATCATCCAAATGTTCTCTAGCAACTTCAGACGGGCCTAGACATGAACTGGCATAAGCAGGGGGACACGTCTGGCACTGCAGGATCTGAGTCCCTGGCTGTGTAGTGTGTTACTGATGGTAGCCTTTGTTACGTTGGTCCCAGCTCTCTGCAGCCGTCCCCCCCTCGTGTGGTTCTGGGATTTTTGCTCACTCGTTTTGTGATCATTTTGACCCCACAGGGTGAGATCTTGCGTGGAGCCCCAGATGGAGGGAGATTATCAGTGGTCTTGTATGTCTTCCATTTTCTAATTATTGCTCCCACAGTTGATTTCTTCTCACCAAGTTGCTTGCCTATTGCAGATTCAGTCTTCCCAGCCTGGTGCAGGGCTACAGTTTTGTTTCTGGTGTCCTTCGACAGCTCTTTGGTCTTCACCATAGTGGAGTTTGGAGTGTGACTGTTTGAGGTTGTGGATAGATGACTATTATACTCATAACAAGTTCAAACAGGTGCCATTACTACAGGTAATAAGTGGAGGACAGAGGAGCCTCTTAGAGAAGAGCTTACAGGTCTGAGAGACACAGAAATCTTGCTTGTTTGTAGGTGACCAAATACTTATTTTCCACCATAATTTGCAAATAAATTATTTCCAAATCAGACAATGTGGTTTTCTGGATTTGTTTTCTCATTTTGTCTCTCATAGTTGAGGTCGACCTATGATGTCAATTACAGGCCTCTCATCTTTTAAGTGGGAGAACTTGCACAATTGGTGGCTATATACTTTTTTTCCCCTACTGTAGATGCCAGTCAGAAATTTATTCTCTGGCTACCTGGCTGTAGGTAATGGATTAGCCTAATAGGGACTGCACAATTACTTTGTATATGGAGGAACAACTTTCTCTTAAATATTACATTTTTTTGTCTGTCAAATTCCTTGCAATATTCATTTAATATGATAGAACTGAAGTAAAAATGGAGTTTTCATACACTGTTTTAACTGGATTTAAATGTAGAGATGTATTTATAAAGGTAGTGGGTATACTATTTAGGTGTGTGACAGTCGTGATCGGTAACTTGCTGTACAGGTATGATGGTACAGTGATATACAGCTGTCATACTAGTAACTAACCACTCTCTAATAACATGGTTCTAGTATCTGGCCACACACATACACTAGTTCAGCATTTATGCTGTTTTATGGATCTTTGTGGTAATTTTTTTTGCTTTTTATTACAGCCCAAATGGGAGTTGGTGAAGGGAAATACATTGGCCAGTGGTATGGTCCAAACACTGTAGCACAAGTGCTGAGGTATTTAGAAGTACAGTTACTTTTTACCCACAGACCTGACCAACTGTTGCTACAGTCTTCTTGTTTCTCTCATTGCAGGAAGCTAGCTGCATTTGATCAGTGGAGTTCAATGGCTGTTCATATAGCTATGGATAATACTGTTGTGACTGATGAGATAAGTGAGTAAGACATGATCATCAATGTAATCTGTTCTGTTTAGCAAAAGACTGGTGTAATAAGTTGTATATGCTGTAGAGAGGCCTATTTTTGCAGGAATGTTGCATTACAATTATAATAAAAGCTATGACACTTATCATAATTGTATTAATAACTTGTTATGACATAAAGTGGACGTTTTTCATATCAATACCCCCAGTGGCGGCTTTCAGGGGGGGATTTAAAATTATTAACAACTTTCTTATTTGGGGTGCCGAGTGCCTATGGTATAGTTTTTGAAAATGATTTCTACTTAAAAAGGAATGTACCATCAAAAAAATCACATATTTTAAATGTTTTGTTAAAAACATTTATAAAAAAAAAATAATAATAATTTATGGGGGGTTTTTTAAATTCCAAAATCGCCATTAATATTTTTTTGTAAATCCTGAAGTTTTCACTTTGGCCACTAGGCCTAATAATAGTCGGACACTTTCTGTTGTGTAGAGAAAGCTTTTTAGTAGTCCTTTCATTATCAGCACAGGCAGGATTACAATGAAAGGTGACACCAATGTGTATAGCTAACACAGGATCCATCAGTCACAATAGGAGATCGTCACAGCCCCCCCTCTCTGCACATTGACTTCTTGACTTCACATAGCGTGACTAGAAAATTCTCCTATAGAAGTCAGTGGGACTGAGTCAGTCTTAAGGCTTCCATGTGCATGAAGCAGCTGTAAAGCCTCTCTCTAAATGCTAAAAACCGCTCAGGGAAGATGGTGGCCTACACAATCATATGCAGACAACTGAATTAAAAAATCAGAAAAAGTCACAAAATGAAAACCGCTAAGAAAAAAAGAATATGTATCAGTATCTGGTTTTAATTAGTTAAATAAATTGGTGATAGATTCATTTAATAATCAAATCTAAACTTAAGTTATCTAGTCCTACAATGCTTTTAGAGCTCTTTAGTATTAAATATAGTTACATTTTATGCCCACAAAATGAATTATAATCAACTTCAAAATTATAGTGCTCTTACCCTAACTAAAATCTACTGATGCAGAGATGACGGACGCAAGCTACGCAATGAAGTATTTATATTGACTGCATCCTGGAGGAAGAGCTGAATAGCAGGTGCTCTCTTGCATTCACCAGTGGACATGGATGATTTTGGTTTTTTGAAGAACATTAGAGAAACGGCCTGATTGTACCCCTGACTTTCTTTAGCTTTAAAATTTCGCCTGAACTCATTCACACTTTAGACCAGTCTGATCATCAAACCAAAAGTCAAAAATTAATTTAGCACACATAAAGAGGAAAGCGACACCACTATAAACAAAAATGGGTGCTGTGAGTATGCCAAAAAGAAATCATACAAAAAAACAGATATATATAACTAGCTGAGATTACAAGATTAGTTTAGTTTTCGAGTGCTCAAATCTGCAGTTTTCAGCCAGAAAAGTCAGTTTTTCAAACCCTGACCACCTAAGGTTAGCCCCGCCCACCTCAACTCATAAACTTATTAGGCTATGTTCACACGGCTTAAATTGGGACGTATCTCGCCCAGTACTGCGCTCAATACGGGGCGAGATACGTCCCAGTCATTACGGTAATCCACAGTTCTCATAGAGAACTATGGATTACGCCTCCTCTCCCCCGCTCAGACAATACGCCGCGCGGGGAGCTAAGTGACATATCAATTACTCGCGGCGCATATTCGCCGCTAGTAATGAACAGCTATGGGCCGGCGGGAGCTCGTGCGAGCTCACGAACACACGGCGTTATTGCGGGTCGTAATTACACCCCACAATTATGCCGTGTGAACATGGCCTTACTTTGAATAGGTAGAAACATGAGAATAACTGCCAGGTGGGTGGGGCTAGTATTTGGTGGGCGGGGTTAACGCCTGCTCATGAATAAGATTTGAGGGGTGAATGCTCTAAAACTACTGAATCTTACAGAATAAGAGACACAGCACTGGGAACAGTATGTCTGTTACTAGCTTGTGCTATCCTCAGCAAGGGGGCATAATCTATGTGACAGGTTCTCTTTAAATGCTCTAAAACTACAGCATCTTACAGAATAAGGGACACAGCGCTGGGAACAGCAGGTCTGATACTAACTTGTGCTGTCCTCAGCAAGGGGGGCATAAACTGTGACAGGTTCCCTTTAATGCTCTGGGGAAATGAAAACTGGGCTCTTATTTGCTGTGGGCAACAAAGACCATCTTAATGCTAGACAGTTTTCATAAATGTCTTAGCCACACCACTTTTTAAAGGGGTTTTCTCACTACAAAGATTAGCTTTCAATGTGAAGGAAACAGTAAATGAGGACTTTTTCTAAATACGTTGGTCAATGAGAGAGGATACATTTTATGTCCTCTTGAGTTGAGACCGGTTTCTATGATTAGCTGAGAGAGCAGAGCATGGATGACTAATGAACTGAGCTAATTAACAAGAGGTAGCTCCAGATTACAGATAAAGGCATTGTATTCAGCCCTCACAGGATGGGTACCTTGTGTTTAAGGAAGAGATAAAAATCTCCTGCACTGTCAGACTAATGGCTCCCTAGAAGTTGAATATGCTAATCACTGCTTTAGAACCACTCAGAGTTTGAGGCGATAACCTGAAACGCGTCGGTGTCTCCATGTGAAGGTGCCGGACTATCTCTCTTGCAATTGGGGAGCTTGCGAGTATGAATGGAAAGCTGCTGTGAGTCAGTAAAGCAGCTTAGTAAGAAAACCCCTTGCATGGCTAATGATGCAATAACTACAACGCTTCTGGTCATGTGAGATACATAAATGTGTGTTATCGTATGAATTGGTATAGACATGCTCACTGTTGAATGGCGCAGACAAGTGTCGCCTTGTCGTACGGAATTATTCTTTTAGGCACAAATCTTTTTTAAATATGTCTTACACGATGCACAAGATTATTTATCTCGTAACCTACGCCAGAAAACTGCTGCAACAACTTTCATACATCTTGGCCAATATCTGGGGCCAATGGTAATTGCTTCAGGAGGCAGACTTGCAATCATATATGCATTGATAAGATACTTCCTCCCCAGGTGGATCTTTGGTGGCAGAGTCCAGACAACTGGCATACCTAGCCCAGATTTGGACTGCTAATGTTGACCGGATGACTAGATACTTCAGAGTAGTGTGTCCTAAAACCTTGTCTTAGCCTCTCCAGGGGACCACCACTGCAAGAAATGTGACTTTTAGGCTAGTTTTACACAGAGGTCCTTTTTGCAGAAACACCACTGCAGTTTTTGAATAAAGATTAGCTGGCAGGAGACATAGAAGTCCTTACTTTAATTTTCTCTTTCCTCTTGAATCTGATTCTAGCTTTGGCTCCAAAAACCTGCTGTAGTGCATTTCTAAAGAAGAAGGATAAAGAAAAAGCCATGTGTGAAACCTCCAGTAAGAGGATGTTTTTCAGAAAAATAAATGCTGCAGATTTTGAGGATTCAAAAAGAACATAAATATAATGGAGGAACTTATGCTACTTCTTGGTGGATCATTGTCTGGCTTTGGCTTCAAAAACTTCAGTGATGTTTTTCCTAAAGAATGCTGGGCATGAAATCATACTAAGTTTACATGACCTATGTTTCTCATGGAAAAATACACCGTGTAATGCACATTAGAAATCCAGAGGACATTCTTAGGCTATGCCTACACAGCAGTGTGAAAATGCTGTCCAGAATCCGATGGCATTTTCACATTGTTAGACTGTGCTCGTTTTTTGCGCAAAAAAAAAAGCCGGATATCGGATTCCCGGCAGCCCAGTTCATTGGGGCTATGGGAATACGACGGAATATATATGTTCTATATAACGCCGGATAGTTTTAGGTTTAGGAACTCTCAGTAAAAAATAATCTGCGCTGTGTAGACTACAGGACGTTTTTTCTATTGAGGGCTACACAGCGCTGGGTACGGTCGGATATTCGGTAAAATACTGAATCCGCTGAAAAATCAACCAAAATCCAGTGCTGTTGTAGACATAGCCTTAGATTTCTGATGTCCATTTCACTCTCTTGACGTGGATTTTACCATGTTCTAAGTCCCGCATTAACCCCAGTCAATTGGGCTAATCAGCAACCTGGCTCCCAACGCATTTTCCTTACTGAATATATATTGAAAAAGTGCCAGGCGGTTATTTCTTTTACACCATGCTGATTTGGAATCTGAATGGGTAAATATATGCTCCACATATGTGGAAACCATGGGGAAATTTAGGGGCATATTTATGTATATTTTAGTGCAAAATTCTTGAATTTTATACACCAAAATATGCGTTTAAAAACGCTCGATAAACATAGTTTGTTTTTTTGGGGGGAAAAGCCACTGCAGGTTTTTTTTTTTATCCAAAGCTAGGAGTGGACTCAAAAAGAATGAAAAATATAAAGGAAGGACTTCTACTTTCCCGTCTTGCTGGATCCCCTTCTGACTTTGTGGCATTTTTCCGTTAAAAACCCCCCCAAACTTTATGTAAATGCGCAGTTCTGTAATCCGCTGTTTTCACATTTGCACAAATCTGCTGCAGGTCATCTCGTGTGCATTTATCCTTCAAAGTACAGAAGCATATTGAGTTACCTGATAAATGAGCTGTTTTCTTTGTACAGAGAGATTGTGCAGAGTGGGAAACTGTGACTCTGGGCAGCTGTGTAATGGTCACGCAGGAGCCTCTGAATCTCACAGACCGTGGCGGCCTCTAATATTGCTCATACCTCTTCGACTGGGCCTGAGTGAAATCAATGAAGCTTACATCGAAACCCTGAAGGTATTTTCTTTTTAACATTTATTTTCGACAAATAAAAAAAAAAAGTTCCACTTTTTTTGCTGTTCCTGAATTCACACATTTTTTGTGCAGTTTTCTATTTTTAGTTAATCTAGCTTAAAAAGACTCTAGCATAAGTATTTGCACCTTTATTATAGCTACGTCATCCGCTGTGGTATTTTATTCTCTTTTTCAGCACTGCTTCATGCTGCCACATTCATTAGGAGTTATTGGGGGTCGGCCTAATAGTGCTCATTACTTCATAGGGTATGTCGGTAAGTAAAGCTATAGTTGAATGCCTCGATATCTAGAACAATGCTGAACGTGTTACTTTATTATGTGTGCATTTAATTGGTACTATAATCATGAAGGGACGTTGTCGGGAGACGTGGACACTCTCTCTACAACTCATAGCCAAACTCTGGCCTAGACTACAGCCATTTCACACTCTTTGTTAAGGTGGTGTAGTTTTTATACCAGTTGTGCGTCAGAATACACGAAAAAAAACCAATGTTAACGCCTCCCATTGTTTTTAATTATAATGCATGCCATAGTTCTCATTGTGAACTGCAGCATGTATTTTTACAGACGCTAATTTGTTTAAAATCTGTCACTTATTTACATGTTTTCCGTTCAGAGTTTGCATGGAAAACACATTGAATGGGGCCAATCTGGTCAAATCCATGCCAAGTGAAATACATGCTAGAAACCGGAGTGTGTCATGGTGAATTTTTTAATAGTAAAAATTTGCTGAATAAACATAGCCTTTGGGATCATGCACATGAGCGTGTTTGGGATCCATGTCACATAGATCCCAAATATGGTGTCAATTCAGAGTCTACATAAAAAAAATAAATACAAAAATAATTGCTGGCTGTATATATTATCTAGTTCTTCCCCAGAAGCAGTAAAATATTGATTTGTGTAACAGCGGTGGGGCAATAGCATTTACAGAACTGTTTTCATCTCCATATTCTAACCATGAAATCATAAACCATGCATGAGGCCAGGGCCGTTCCTAGGCTAAACTGTACTCAGGGCGAGGTGAAGAAATTTGCCCCCCCCCCCCCATAACATAACGCGCCATGATGCATCACCGTCAACCAAATATACAAAAAGCTTTACCACAATGTGCTACGTATAAAACTACTAAATAATAGTCCTACAGTTACCAAATAACACTGCTACACAAAACCAGAATTCTAAGGCTAATAGTACCAATGTCCTGCTAAGACCACATACCACTACATAGTGACCGAATACCACAACACTGTGACCACATATCACCAGCACATAGTGACCGAATAATACCACCACACCATGACCACATATCACCACCATATAGTGATTGAATAATACAAACTGACCATTACCGAATGCAAACCATTATACTACATCCTATATAACCGACATACAGTGACCATAAAGTGGTGAATACCAATTGTACACAAGCGATTACAGTAAAGTTACATCCAGGGACTTACAGGAGATGTCTCTGAAGAGTTGTTCTCTTTCCCTTTTTCTTCTCCATCTGTCCCAGGCCGCCATGATGACTACTCCCGACTCTTCACTGTAAAATTTACAAAACCAAAAATCTTAGACTCCTCATTTTATCAAAACTTCTCTACCAATTCCTATCTCTATACAAACTCCCCATCTATAGCACCTCATATGGTAGCCATGTAATATGCCCCCTGTAGCCAGAGAGTAGCCCCCTGTAGCCAGAGAGTAGCCCACTGTAGCCATGTAGTAGCCCCCTGTGGCCAGATAGTTGTCCCTTTAGCCACGTAATATTTCCACTGTAGCCATGTAGTAGCCCCCCCCCCCCTGTAGCCAGGCAGAAGCCCCCTGTAGCTATGTAGTAGCCCGCTATAGCTGTGTAGTAGCCGCCATGTTAGGCCCCATGTAGCTAGGTAGCTGCCCCCATGTAGCCAGGTTAGCCCCCATGTAGCTAGGATGCTGGGCTCATGTAGCCAGGTTAGCGCCCATGTAGCCAGGTAATAGCCCCTGCAGCTAATGATAAAATAAAAAAAAAACACCTCCCCACGGTCCCCGCGTCCATGTCCCGGAGCTGGTGAGCAGTGTAAGCAGTGTGACTTGATCACGCCGCTTACGCTGTCACGCAGCTCCCAGGGATCTCCTCGGCGGCAAAGCTGCCAGCCGACGAGATCGAGCGTCACAGGGGGTGCGGTGAAAGCCGTGCGCCCCCCACGCCGCTGATTCAGGGGAGAAGGCAGGATGGTAACGATCCATCCTGACTCCTCCCTGTAGCAGCAACTGCACAGCAAGTGTGCAGCTGCTGAGGGACTGCGCAGCCGTGTTACACCGGCTGCGCGGAAACAAGGGCTGACCTCCGGGCGGGCGGCGCCCCCTCGGGTGAGCGTAGCGTCGGCGGCCCGGGCAATCGCCTGCCTCTAGGAACGGCCCTGCATGAGGCTTTACTGTAAGGCTATGTCTACACTGCACAGAAAAACGTCCGTTTTTTCAGCGTTTTTCGTTTTCTAAAAACCCTGGAAAAACGACTGTAATCATCTCCCATAGACTCCGTCCTGTTGTCTACACTGAGCTTTTTTCTGCTCGTTTTTTTTTACTGGTCGTATTCTGCAACATGCTCTAAAAAACGCCAGAGCCGGGCAGAAAATTTACTACAGGAGTCTATGTAAAGCACCGGACGTCTTTTGCCACGTTTTTTCAATGAAAACCCTCCCAGGAGACCCAAGTCCCACCTATAGTGCGTGTAACAAAGGTTATAGCTTATCAAATCTGCATACAAGTGTCTGATGTGTCCTTTTTTGTACCTTTTCTAATAAAATGATCATGCTTTGGCCGCTAACGATTTTTGCGCAATTCATATATTTTTTGCTAAAAATAAGTTTTTTATGGATTTTGGCGTCAGAATCCATTTTTTTGCGGATTTTGGTGCTAAAATCCTTTTCTTAACATATTTTGGCGCTAATAAAGTTATCTCGCTTCTGACGCTAAGAATACAGTTTTTTACGGATTTTGGCCCAAGAATCAGTTTTTTTACGGATTTTGCCACTAAAATCCTTAACTTTATTAACGCTAAAATATGTTCAGTAATCTCGCTTCTGGCGCTAAAAATAAGTTTTTTACGGATTTTAGCACCAGAATCCATTTTATCACGGATTTTGGCTCTAAAATCCTTTTCTGAACATATTTTGGCGCTAATAAAGTTATCTCGCTTCTGACGCCAAAAAATCAGTTTTTTACGGATTTCGGCGCCAAAATCAGTTTTTTGATGGATTTTGGGGCTAAAATCCATATCTTTATAGATTTTGGTGCTAATAAAGCGATCTAGCTTTTGACGCAAAGAAATAAGTTTTCTATGGATTTCAGCGCCAGATTACGTTTTTTTTACGGATTTAGGTGCTAAAATCCGTATCTTTACAGATTTGGGCGTTAATAAAGTGATCTCGCTTCTGACACTAAAAATAGTTGTGTTTTTTTTTTTTTACAGAATTTGGCGCAATAATGTGGTTTTTTGGATTTTGCCGCTAAAATCCTTTTCTTTGCAGATTTTGACGCTAATACAGTTATCTTGCAGTATGTAAAGATAATGTGGGTTTTTTGTGGATTCTGGTGCAAAATTTAATAAAGCAGTAGCACGCAGCAGCAGCACACAAAGGACAATGTGCTCACAACGGCTACAGTGATCTAAAGGAAGTGACTACTTAACATGTTAACTCCACCTGTAGGGTTTAGCTTACATCCAATGGCTTAATTTGTGCATACATTAAAAAGCAGAGCAAAGCCGCTTGAAAAAACGCTCCAAAAAACGAAAAACGCGCCAAAAAACAGATGTTTTTCCAGCTGCTTTTGACAGGCAGTGGACAGAAAACTCAGTTTCATGAACGTTTTTAGTAATTTGTTTTCAGGTCGTTTTTTGTCCACTGCAGTGTAGACATAGCCTAAATGTTGCTGATTTTCCAGAAGTATTTCACCAGAGATCTGTACTTGGTTTTGATTTGTCACACAGTCCTGTTACCACATAACATGACCAGTGAGTGATGTAGAGTATTCTCTGTGTGTTTGGGGTTTACCTTTGTTACACAGTTTTGTTTTCCTGTCATAATTAATTATTGCATTGTAATGTTTCCAACAGGAGATGAACTCATTTATCTAGATCCCCACACTACACAGCAAGCTGTGGAACCCAGCGACAGTGGTCATATAGCAGATGAAAGCTTCCACTGCCAGCACCCTCCATGCCGGATGCATGTGTCAGAGATTGATCCCTCTATTGCTGTGGTAAGTGAGATTGTAGGGAGTTGTAAATGCTGCTACTCATGGTAGCAAGTTAACACTTAAAAAGAAAAAAATGATATACATATGCAAGTTTTCCCACCTACAAAGAATGGAGAGGTCTGTAATTTTTATCATAGGTATACTTCAACTGTGAGAGACAGAATCTAAAAAAAAATCCATAAAATCACATTGAATGATTTTTAAATAATTAATTTGCATTTTATTGCCTGAAATAAGTATTCGATCACCTACCAATCAGCAGGAATTCTAGCTCTCACAGACCTGTTACTTTTTCTTTAAGAAGTCCTCCTACTCTGCACTCATTACCTGTATTAATTGCACCTGTTTGAACCTGTTATCTGTATAAAAACACCTATCCACACACTCAATCAATGACACTCCAACCTCTCCACCATGGCCAAGACCAAAGAGCTGTTTAAGGACACCAGGGACAAAATTGTAGACCTGCACAAGGCTGGGATGGGCTACAGGACAATAGGCAAGCAGCTTGGTGAGAAGACAACAACTGTTGGTGAAATTATAAAAAAAAATGGAAGAAACACAAGATGACTGTCAATCTTCCTTGATCTGGGGCTCCATGCAAGATCTCGCCTCGTGGGGTAAGGGTTATTCTGAGAAAGGTCAGGAATCAGCCCAGAACTACATGAGAGGACCTGGTCAATGACCTGAATTGAGCTGGGATCAGAGTCTTAAAGATTACCGTTAGAAACACACTACGCCGTCATGAATTAAAGGTCCCCCTGCTCATGCCAGCACATGTCCAGGCCCCGTCTGAAGTTCACCAATGACCATCTGGATGATCCAGGGGAGAAAAGGGAGCACTCTAAATATTCGTGACCAATATGTGTGGTGTGTATGTGTAGGGGAGTAAACATATACTCATAGGCAGCAAAGAGAAGCGAACTAAGAACGTATATAAGAGACGTGTTAGTCACAAAAAAAAGGACAACCTGGTTTAAAAACAATTTGTGCCGATATCAGTCTCTACATCTATAGAAAGTATCTATAGACTTCAAGAGATAAAGGGCAAATTATTTTCAATGGGTCAATAAATTCTGTTTAAATAAATGGGGTTATTAACAGAAACCTTATGTTGCAATTTGAAGATGGTCACCCAAAAAGTAGTACTTGTGTCAGAGTAAAATGTTGTGTCAGCATCTAGAAAAGGCTTCTTATGAACACATTCTTTCTTAGGCCCAGTTCACATCTGCATTGGAAGTTCTATTGGGAGCCTTCATTGCAGGAGCAGCACCAGATCTGTTACATGATACACCACAATGGCACTCGGCGGACCCCATCGACTACAGTAGGGTCTGGGTTTCTGTTATGGTGACCATCAATTAAACTGAAAAAAAATAGCACAGCTAATTTTAAATGGAATTATAGATGGAGGCTCCAAATGAAACCTCTGACGCAGATGTGAACCTATGCTAATATAAACTAAAAAAAAAAAATCATTATTTAGTATGGGTTATCCGTTTCTAATCACAATAATGTTAAGTAGTGTTCTATTAACTGCTGCATCCCTTCTCTTTACCCTAGGGATTTTTCTGCAATTCAGAAGAAGATTTTGATGACTGGTGTCAGCGCATTAGAAAGGTCAGTACAGCCAATAAGATCATGGAGGGCAGGATTATTTCCCATTAAACAAGGGGGTGGCTAGTGCGTGAAAGCTGTTCTGCAGAGCAGTCACCCACAGTGCAGGTTAAAGGGGTTATTTCACTACAGGATTGCTTTTTATGTTAAAAATCTTGCAAAAACAAGTCACTTTGCAATATATGTCCATTAACAGTGTCCTACCTATTCTGAGATATCCCTTCTTGTATGGGTTTCATCAGCTCCTCAGGTCACTATAGCTACAGACCTGTTTGATCTCTCCTGATCTATAGCTAGTCACTATAGCTACAGATTGGCTTCTACTGCAGCATAATAGAAGCCAGTAAACGCACCCCTGAATTCAAAGTGAAGCCAAGAAAACAGGACTGAGGTACGATGAATCAGAGTGGTGAGACAACCCATTTAACCCCTTAAGCCCCAGGCCTGAAAAATAGTTAATGACCAGAACATTTTTTTAGTTTTTGCCTCCTTGCGTTTCAACAGTTGTAACTTTTTTATTTTTTCAATGTCGCAGTTGGATGAGGCCTCGTTTTATTTAGGACAAGTTGTACTTTATGGGGGAATAGTTTAAGTTCACTAAGAAATTATTGCAGAATTTTTTTAAAAATGTTTTAAATGTTTTTTTACATCGTTCACATTCCACACTTAATAACTTGTTAGATTAATTCTACAGGTTACTACGGTCGTGTGGATACCTAATATGTGTAGGGTTTTTTTGTGTGTAATGTATGCACAATTATTTTTTATTAAATATTTATTTTTATTTTCTTAATTTTTTTTACACTTTTTATATTTTTCACTTTTTTTTTTCTTTTAATCCCATGAAGGGACAACTGTTTTTACTTTTTTTTTTTTTTTTTTTTACACTTAGTAATGTATTAGCATATTCATATATGCTAATACATTCTAATCTGTGTCAGTATGACACAGGCAGTGATCAGGGCAGCTCACAGTGTCCTGGTCACTGGTGTCATACACAGACAGCTCTGGAGCCACTCTAGGTCCCCAGGGCTGACTCTGCTGCCGTTCCCCGGGCTCTGTCGGGTCACCGGGTGTTCCGATCACCTGACAGAGCAGGGGAACCCTTTGATTGCGCTGTGGTAACGCACCGCCGCAATCAAAGGGTTAAAGCACCGGGTTGTGGAGGTTTCCCCCGCTACCCGGTGCTCACAGGGGATGCTCTGGGATCAGGGCTGTGTAGTACAGCCCCGATCTTAGCGCAGCGGCGACGCCGGGTGCCGCAAACCCCGACGTCTGCCGGGATGCCAAAAGATGTCGCTGTAGACGAATGACCCGCACCGGCTGACGCCAAAAGACGGTGCGTGGTCGTTAAGGGGTTAAAACTGTAAACAGACGGCACAGTCAAATCAGTGCTGCAGCCCCTTTATTGTTAGGATCAGTAGTGGATTTAGAGGTCAGACCCCAACTGGTCATGAAGTGAACATCCCAGATATATGCTATCATCTTTATGATACTGGAAGATCCACACAATTTATATTAATGAATTGCTCATAAACTGAGAAGGCAAGCACACAGTTTAACTTTTTATTTCCAGATATCACTTACTGGAGGATCTTTGCCTATGTTTGAAGTGGTTGACCAGCTGCCTCTCCATCTATCCAATCCCGATGTATTAAACCTAACTCCAGGTAAGTGCAGTCATGTTACTTGTACTGGGGTAAAAATGTTATTAGTTCAGCCTTGTAGTCATTTATGTCTGTATTGTGGCAAATTGTGTTCGTATAGGGAAGAGTTGTCTATATATATTTCTCGTCAATATCACTGGAGGGCCCTCGCCCTAGGATGCTGACACTGGGCAGAAACTAAATTTGTGGGTTCCGCCCGAACGGACTATATTCCTCCTGCTGACGCCGGGCTATTCAATTTTAGTCTAGTGTCCATAGGAGGCAAATGTTGCTATGCTGCATTTTTTATTTTAGTTGTATTTATTTCTTTTCTCTTTCATCAAGTGATGGAGCTCCTGCTCCCACCTGTCAGGGGGGTTATAAATGCGTGCTCTCACCGTGACAGTGATCCCCCTCCCCGAAGGCGACAGGAAAGCCGACAGTTCTTTAGCTGGTGAGATTTTCCGAATGCGCCGTCCTCACTACCACCTCTACTGTTTCTTCTTGGATTTCAGTAACCCCACCCAAGGGTCCATGATACTGAAGGGGTGTTTCTTCGTATGCCCAAAGACGTAGAAAATGTAAGTTTTGTCTGCCATCTCTGGATCCTGGTTGGTGGCGGCTCAGTGGTCTTCCCTGGAGCAGATTGGTTCTTGCCTTGTGGGTTTTAGGGCATTCACCAGTGGGGAGACTGGGCTTAAAATCCTTGTCTCCCTCCCTTCACCCACTTTTTCCCCACCCTTGGTTGAACTTGATGGACACATGTCTTTTTTTCAACCATACTATGTAACTATGCTTACTGCACAGCCTAGCACCTCCCAGGTCCATGCGCTTGCTGCATCCCAAAGGGATGGTTAGCATAAGAGGACTAGAGTTCCCTCGTCCTCTGTGGCATCTGATCTCTCTCCAGACAGATCATCTGGGGATCCCTCCGACTCTGACTTTGTGCCAGACAGGGATGATGGAATGGCAGCTGCTGTTCAAGCCCATATCCGGGCTGTCAGAGACCCGCTTCACATTAAGGCCATGTTCACACGGCTTAAAATGGGCCGTATTTCGGTCCGTAATTACGCGCCGAAGTGCGCCAATTACGGGCCGAAAACGGCCCATTCATTACGGTAATTCACAGTTCTCATAGAGAACTATGGATTACGTCTCTCTCCCCGCCCGGCGAATCCGCCGGGCGGGGAGATAATTGACATGTCACTTTCTAGCGGCGTATACGCGCCGCTAGCAGTGATAGTCTATGGGCCGGCGAAGTGCCGGCCCCTGCTTACTCCCCCGCTCCCGCCCCCGTCCACACGGCGTAATTGCGGGGTGAAATTACGTCCCGCAATTAAGCCGTGTGAACATAGCCTAAGAAAAAAGGATGTCTCCCTCTCAGGAGGAGGTTTCCTTTAAGCATAACAGACGGTAGCCTTTGGTGTTCCCTACTCATTCGGAGTTTGAGGAACTTGTTTCCAGGGAGTGGAAGCATCCTGACAGGCGTTTGCTTCCTAAATGCACTTTTCCTTTTTATGAGGAATCGGTTGCTAAGTGGTCTGGGCTTCCCTCTGGCGATGCCCCGGTCTCAACCTTCTCTAAGAGCACTACCATCTCCATCTCGGATGTGGCGGCGCTCAAAGATCACACTGACAAGCAGATTGAAGCCTTTTGGAAATTCACTTTTGAAGCCTCTGGAGCAGCCCTGCAACCTGCCTTTGCTTCCTCCTGTGTTAGCAGTGCCCGCACAGTCTGGGCCAAGCAGCTTCAGCAAAGGCTATATCATCTGGCACCTCAAGAGAAAGCCTGTTGGAGCGCGCGTCACACCTTTTTTATGCCTCTAAATTCCTCTGTGAGGCCCTGCTTGAATCGGCATGCTTGGCCATCAGAGCATCTGCCAACTTGGTGGCTGTGCGCCACTCTCTTTGGCTAAAGTTCTGGGCGGCAGATGCAGCCTCCAAAAGGAATCTTACTGCCCTTCCTTTCTGTGGTAACACTTTTTGGTAAACGCCTGGATGAGATAATCTCTGAAGCTACAGGTGGCTGCAGTTCCCTTCTTCCTCAGAACCCTTCTGATTGACAGTCGTCTCTTAAGCCTCATTTTCGCTCTAGACCCTTTTTGAAGTTTTATAAGCCTGCAGGGAATAAGGACCACCGTTTGTTGGAGTCCAAGAGGCCATACATTGAGCCACCATCTTCCTGTCAATTTCGGTGCTAAGCGCCATTCCGCCAAGCCTACTTCAACCTCAGGGTTTTTTCTCAGGTGGAGGCTGCCTCCTCCAGTTTCTGGAGATCTGGCTGGCCCATATCAATGTTGCCTGTGTCCAGGAAGCTGTTTTTACTTTTCCATTTGTTTCTCAAAAGTCTAAATCGTTTTGGGCCGGATTCTCAGATTCCACATGGAATCACGTAGGTCAGTGATTATGTCTCTGAAGCAGGTAAAGTTCTCTTCTCCATAGACATCCGAGTAGCTCCCCTGCACACTCCTATTATCCTGGTCCCATTCCAGCAGATGGTGTTCCTGGACATAATTCTCGTCCCTTACTTAGCCATGGTTTATCTTCCATTTATGAATATCCATCACCTAGCGTCAGGCATTCTCCTTTTTTTTTCAGACGCCTCCTGGGTTATCTTCAAAGCTACAGGCTAGCTTCAGACATGGTGGTTGCAACTTTCAAAGCCATACACTTCGCACAGTTCCATCCACAGCTGCACTTTCAGCTTGCTGGAACAGCTTTGTGAATGAGATTCTGCTTCCACCTCTTTCTTTCCTCCCTCATGTGCTTCTGCAACGCAAGAGCAGGAAGTTTCCCACTATAATCATCGCCCCATTTTGGCTGTATAAAGCAGGGTACACGGTTCTCGTCGTCCTGTTGGCTGATGCTCCATAGACCTCCCCCTCCAACACCCGCACCCAGGCCTCTGTTTCTAAGATCCTTGATTCCTTCCCACTTTATCTCGGGGTCTTTGACGGCGTGGCCATTATATTTGAGGTATTAGAAGCTTGTGGCCTCTCGGACTCTGATTTGGGCCATTATTTGGGCATGAAAGCCGCAGTCTGCCCATATTTATTGTACCTGGAAAGCTTTCTTTGCCTGATGCGAGCCGTGGGGTTTTTACGCATTGGTTTGTACTACCCCGCGAGTATTCTACTTCCTCCAGTCAGGCTTGGAGCTGGGTCTTTGCCTTTCTTCCTTGAGAGCTCAGATCCCTGCCCTCTCTGTTCTGTTTCAGTGCACTTTGGCCTTACGTCCCCGGGTCAAAACTTTTTTGCATGGAGTCGTTCGCTTTGCCCCTCCTACTTGCAGGCTCGAGCCAGGGAACTTAAATCTTGTTTTGAAGACCATGCTGGTTTCTCCCTTTGAACCATTGCAGGAAGTTTCCCTATACTTACTTTCTTGAAAGGTGGCCTTCCACGTGGCCATAGCATCCATCTGTTAAGTTTCTGAACTGGTGGCTCCTTCTAGTAGATCTAGATTCTTTATAAGGACAAGTCGTTCTACGTCCCATACCTTCATTTTTCCTTAAGGTGGTTTCCTCATTTCGCCTCATTGAGGAAATAGTTCTGCTCTATTTTTGCCCCTCTCGAGAGCGATCGTTGATTTCTCTGGATGTTGTTAGGACCGCCCTTATCTACCTCACAGCCTTGCAATCTTTCAGGCACTCCCACTCTCTTTCTCGTTCTGGAGGGCCCGCGTGGAGGTCTGGTGGCCTCTAAGGCCACCATTGCCAGTTGGATTCAGTGTGCAATTGTGGAAGCCTACTGGTCCATGGGTGAACCCCTTCCATTCTGGATCACAGCTCATTCCACTTGAGCGGTCGGTCCTTCTAGGCGGTCCAGCATAATGCCTCAGCTTCACAGATCTGCACGTTTGCGACCTGGGCCTCAGTATTTACCTTTACAAAATTCTACCAAATCCATACCTTGGCCTTGGTCGATGCAAGCCTCGACCATAAGGTACTTCAGGCAGCGGTATACTAACAGACTCGCACTGCTGTCAGTTTTTTCTTTCTAATTTTTATCCACCCATTGGGACTGCTCTTGGACATCCCAAGGTGCTGTGTCCTCCAATGATATTGACAAGAAAAACATATTTTTGTACTTACCATAAAATCCTTTTCTTGTCTGATTCATTGGGGGACATCGATCCCTTCCTCTTCTTTGAAAATGAAAATCGCAGTAAAACAAGACCGTGTTCTCTCCTTGGAATCGGACTGTGGTTTATCCTTTCTGCTATGGTTTTAGTACCAACTGAGTAGCCTGTTGTCAGTAGGAGGGCTATAGTCTGTCTGGGTGGAGCCAACACGTTTGGTTCCGCCTAGTGTCAGCCTTCTAGGGCAAGGGCCTTATACCTAAGGTGCTGTGTCCCCCAATGAATCAGACGAGAATAGGATTTTACGGTTAGTACAAAAATCTTATTTTTTTTTTTTTAAATATGCGGTTATAGTATTGAAATGTTGAGTTCTCTTCAGCTGTATACTAGTTATTTTTTATTTTTTTAAAGCTAAGTAACAAAAATGTCTGCCATGGTACTTTTCCAGACCACCTCTCCGTTCAGAATGAAGAGGTTTCCGGGCTTGCTTAGAGGTGGGATCCGGTACTATCAGACATTAATGGCATAACCTAATGATTATGTTATCAATGTCTGTAGTAAAACAACCCTTTAAAGGGGTTTTGCCACGATGTAATGTTGACGCGGGAGCCTCCAAAATGGGTATTTAATCACTTTTCTAAATATATGTGATTACAAAAACTGAAGCCTCTGAGAGCTACAACATTGCTCAGTCCGCCTTAGTTTCCTGACAGTTTACATTAGACACGACCAGGACACTGACAGGAGCTGATCTGGCCACGCTTGCGTGTTTGCACTTCTTATCTGATGCCAGGGAACATGAAGGAGCTTGCAAGGGATTGGGGAGACAAAGCAGTGAATGAGCCTGTGTCTTCTGTATAGAGAATCCACTGGTTGTAATGTAATTAGAGTAAACATTGCAGATGCTCCCTGATCTCTGGCTCTCTCTCAGCCCCCTTCCCTCTCCCCCATGACCCAGCATGCTTTGTTTATCTTCTCTCCTGAGCAGATAAGAAGTAAGTAACTCACTTCATGGCAAAACCCCTTTAAGGGTGCAAAGTAATAAATCTCGGCAGCAGTGGAGCTATGCTATTCCTGATGATACAACCCCTGTCAGTATTACAATAATAGTGAATACACTGTATGCCTACGACTTGCCTTATCTAGTTACACAGACACCGGGACCTATAAGACATGGATTACATATCTTATCGATATGCCATAAATGTTTGTAGTGAGACAACCCATATAATCATACATGGCCATGAAGGACAATTAATTGAACCACACTTGACTAATATTGAAATAATTATCCTTTTGTTAGATTCCTCAGATGCAGACCGCCTTGACAGATTCTTTGACTCAGAAGATGAAGAATTTGAAATTTTATCTTTTTGAAGAAAAAAAAAAAAAAAAAAGACACTATTGACTGATGTAAAGTGTGGAAAAAAGCTTAATATTCCACAGTGAGAAGACTGCTGCTTTTTTTGTTCTTCACAAAAAACTGCAAACATTGCTGGATATAAGAATTGTCCAATATACACCGCCCTGTTGCGACCTGTGTTTTAAGTGCTAGGACACCCAGCCACGTCCAAGACAGAGTGTATTGTAAGGAGTCAGTTTTGTTACATTCCACATGCAAGAATAGCCTAATAGAGGGAAGTCCGGCCTGCTGTGGAGATAGGAGATACTCAATCACGTCAATCAGGATTCTTGGCTCGGTAAACATTTCTCATTTGATCCCATAGGTGAGAATCTACATCTTCCAAGTTTACTGGGATGAAGAATTCCATTAAAAAAAGCCTTTAATTGCCTTCAGTAACAAATAGTCTTTTGTGGTTGGTTGGTTTTAAAATGTTTCCATTGTCTTCAGCTTACGCCTTGCTTGGTCCCTGGACCAGATTACATTATGCTGAGCTACTGAAAGTATTTGATAATTCACAGTTTATAGACCGTTATGACAGTGCTTGTTGCTAACGTTCGAAGGCTGATGTAGCCATTCTGTTACTTCAACTTATACTTGTTTCCTTGTTATTAGAAGCTCCTCCACCTGAAGTTATTTTTAGGAAAATCTAATTAAAGGAATACTGCTTAAAAAGCATAAAAATCCTCCTTAATCTTGTTCTCCCCATATCACAGTTAAGATGTAGGAGGAAAGTCTTCTGGATGTTTCCCAGAAGACATTGAAATGTCTCCCACGTTCTTGTCTAGGTAATTTGAGAAAATGCAGGGACTGTGGCTACTTGGTTTCTGAGTGGGTGGCAGCTTACTTTTCCTTACTTTTATCTAAACTAAGATGAGCTCAACCCCCAAATCCAGTCCCCAGCTAATGATGTAGAGGAGATAAAAATATCAGAAAATCAGAATTTTTATAGCTTACTACATTTGTTTTAATTACAATTTCATAACTACAACTTGAACGTACATAACTACTGACTAACTGTTCCCCCTGTCCCAACCCAGCTTAAGCATTAGAGACTTATTGAAGTGATATGTTGTAAGGTGCCATTGAGCGTCTTCCAAATTAATACATAGACATGCTGTTTTCTAGCTAAAACAGCTGTAACCTGAAAAATCGTCATTTTGAGGGGTTTTCCCCATGGTAAACATTTATCACTTATCCACAGGAGTGGAAAGGTAGAGTCCCACCAATCCCTATAATGGGAGCCCAAGACCCCCAAGGACATTGAGAAAGAGTTTGAATGGAGCATTGGATGAATTTAAAGGGGTTGTGTCACTGTAGCCATTTATGACCTATCCACTGGATAGGTAATAAATGTCTAATTGCAGGGTCCAACCGATCGCTAAACTGGGGCTCCAAGTCCTTCTTCCTCCCTCACAGCAAAGAAGGTTTTGAACAGAGCAGTAGCTAAACATGCATACTGCTGCTTTGTTTAATGTCTATGGGACTGATAGACCAGTACAGTGCTAGGCTTTCTTTATGCAGAGCAGCATTTCACGTTTGACCACTGTTCTATTTAAAAGATGTTTTAGCGATCATTGTTGATCCCATTGATCAGATATTTATTACTTAGTGTGAATAGGTCATAAATGTCTTTCATGATAAAATCGCTTAAAGAAACAGACATTAATGGCTACATTATTCTGTTAACAACAATATACTGTCCCCAGTATCAATCAGTTTGCAACCTTTGCCCACATGATACCTGCAAGATGCCCTGTGTAGCCTTACCATAGCAGCTACAACTTTTTCAATGATGTTATTGGGCATAATGTCTCTAGTAACTGGTTTATCCCTTTGCTGAAGACGTGAGTAACCTGATATAACCAGTGATTAGTTTGAAACTGTGCTTTAAGGAAAAATTAACTCTTGCAGATAAAATCAGGATAAGTCAGGTATTTCATCAATGTCGCCATCATTTTTGTCGGGAAAAGTGTAACATAAGAACCACAGTTTATAATAGCTGGTTAAACAGTATGTTATAACTGTCGATTACAGCTGTAAGATGTCTGGTGTGTACAGATGTGTAATGTAGTTCTATACGACACTTTCCACTATTTATATGTATTATATAAGGCTACCATAAACAAGTTAAAGCTACAGAGCTCTGATTCTCCTTCTAATATTTAGGGGTTCATGGTTTCTGTCATATAATAAAATCAATGCCAAACCTTACATTTCTATGTATAAATATGGTTTGAGATGTTTTCGTTGTTTCTTATTTATTTACACAAATACCATGATTACTATGTGAAGTATTGGAGGATAGATGCCAAAGCTGGACTGTTACTAAAATTTAACCATGGCACAAAATCTTCACTATTCCACATACAATATTTGCCTCTGAATTTTGCATTGGTCATGCTGCTCACCACTTTCTAAAATAACACCATCATCACAAGCAAGAAAGTAAGTGTACAGATTTGAAAACCCACGGTCAACTATCCCCCATAGGCTGTAATAGAAAATCCGCCCGGTAGTCTACACTGCATGGTTTTTGTATTGGGCGGATTTTCACACCACCTGCGTTCCGAAAAACTCGGAACATGGATAATCTTCTGCCCGGTTTTCAGCCGGAAGATGTACTGTTCAGTGATTAGGGGAAGGGGCAAATCCACAGACAGAACCGTCCCCCAAAACCATTGAAAAGATGATAAACTACCAGCCTGATTCTTTAATCAGAATTCAGCCGGTATTTTTTCTACGCCATATAGAAGTACCCTAAAAGTGGCACAGAGAAACCCCTAAACAGAGAGTCAGGGACAGGTGTGCACTCGCTGTTACAATCATTGACAAATGTATGCTGCGTATAAGTGCCAATATAACCTACAGTCCTGCCATATACTGATCATAATGTTCAGATACCAGTTCTGGTTGTCATCACATGATGGTGACTACAGCACTGATCCAACACAGAAGCAAAATAAACGCGGACATCCAGGGACTCACAGGTGACACCTTCTCTGATTAGAATTGTTCACTCTTCTGTTTCTTATCCTTCAGGTCCAAACCACCATGACTTCTTCCAACCATGAATTATCTTTTAAGAATTTACCACATAGTTTATCTTAGACTTACTTTTCCAGCACCTACCTAGATGTGCCCAACCTCTGTACAAACTTCTCATACTTCGCTCCCCGTACAGTAATAAAAACTCCTTGTGACCCAAATAGGAAAAGAACCTCCAGACAGCTACAAGGCTCTCTTTTGTGTCACTCTATGGTAGGTATTTAAACCCTCAATATAGTAGTTAGGTACACCACTAAGGTAGGTATATAAGCACCCAAGTTGGTATATAGCAGAATGAGGACTGTATTCAGATTTGGTGTACTAACTGAAAATAAAACTCATTTCTCCCCATTCACCCGCCAATCTATTTGCTCCTGCAACCCACAGCGGTGGTCAGTGGAGCCTATGGCTCCCTCCTCCGCCACAGTTTTCAACTGTATGTGCATTTCAAGGAACAGTGGGAGTCCCAGCACTCAGCTGTATTCTGGAGGGAAACTTTAAGTATTCAATTTCCTTGTATCACCACCACAGTGGAATTTTAGCACTATACAACGGCTTGTCTTGTGAACAGGTCCTCATCAGATGTTCTTTGCAACTTCTCTCCAATCAGCTCAAATATGATGCTCCTCTCAATTCAGGATTCCACCACAAAATGATTCAGTGATGTAACTAAATAACTTATTGAAACATAGATTTGCAAAATGTTTCCGTGCCGTATGTATTTGTTTTTAAACAAAATCAAGTTTGTTATGGCATTTGTGTTAAACATTTTGCAATACAGGGGACAGGTCAGAAAAGATAAACAAAGTATATTTAGAAAGCAGTACCACATGACATCAGTAAAAAAAAAAAAAAGTATAACCAACAAAACCAGTCAAAAGTTAGGACACCTTTTCATTCCATGGTGGTGTTTTTTTTTTTTTTTTTAAATGTTCTACATTAGAGGGGTTATCTCATTACCAAGATTAGCTTTTAACATGTAAGGAACGATTAATGAAGATTTTTTTCCCCCCAAATATATTTCTTTGTTAATGTGATGAGAGAGTTTACCGAGACCTCTTAAGTCATGCAGTTACTAGATCAGGGGTGTCAAACTCGTTTTCACCGGGGGCCACATCAGCCTCACGGCGTACCTTAAAGGGCTGACAATTTTAGAACTGTGTAAATGGAACTTCTCCTTCACTGTTACATTTGTACAGCATTGCTATTATAATTAGCCCTTTAAGTGCAACCAGGAAGAATATATTGCCCCCCCCTATAGGTTTGATAGGTACATATGACCCTTGTAGGTAGATAAGTGGGTATAAAGCCCCCTGTAGATGAGTTATATCTGCCCATGTAGGTAGGTAGGTAATTTTGCCCCCTGTAGCCAGGTGAGATGCCCCACATAGCCCCCCCCCCCCCCTTGTAGCCAGGTGAGATGCACCACATGTTACTCACTGTTACATACACTGACCTTCTGTTATTGTTCCATCATGCAGTCTCCTCACTTGGCAGATTCATGGCACTTCCCCCATCCCAGGTTGACCAGTGAGGGCCAGGAGCAGAAATGAGTAGACAGCATGCTATAAACATGATCATCCTGCTGCTAACACACTAATTGCACACATCAGGAGGGGGACACAGCGCTGAGTCTTCCCCCCTCGCACTCCACTCGACCCGACGGCTGAATGAAGCTTCTCTGAAAACTGTAGTGACCATCCCCAACCATCCTGCTGGCCAGCTGTGCCCTCCTACTCCTCATATCATGTATGGAGGAGTTATAGAAATGCCTGCCCCGTCCTCCCCCTGCACTGTGTGGCAAGTTTCCTGTGTGCCAACTACTGACTTCACATACACAGCGACTCGGCAGTAACCTCCAGACACGAGGCGCCGCTGAGAGACAGCATGAATATGTACTCATCGGTCAGCGCTGCGCTCTTCACCCTTCCAATGCAGCGGCTTCCATGAAACAGTCATGCTCTCTCCTGCCCCACCCCCTTATAAAATACACCAGTTTTCAAAGAAAGTTAGGACCGGGGTCCCCTGCAGGCTGCCGCCCTCCGTTGTCTAGCGATAAATACGGCCCTGATCACGGGGGACCGCAGGCCTTGTGTTTGACACCTGTGTACTAGATAATACAAGGAGTGAATACCTCACTATAGATATCACCATCCTACTGCTACCAAACAAATCCCACTATACCAAGACCAACATTACCTATAACGCTACTACATATGGACCTGACTATACCACCAGAACACAACCACAAATTACCACCACATAGTGACTGATAATACACCTAAACAATTATTGAATAAAGATTAATATTACCGCCATATAGTGGTATATACCAGTGATTACAGTGCAGTTACATCTCTGATGAGTTGTTGACTTTCCTCTTTGTTCTGCGTCCGTTCCAGACCATCATGATGACTTCTCCCGGCCACCACTCATCCTTGCAGATTTGAACACACATATCTTAGAAACCTTCCTTTTCTAGCACCTCACTCCCTGCCACCCCCACTTCTGCACAAACTTCCTAGGGGTGGGAGAGTAGGTAAAGGCCATAGCTTAGAGGCCCAGTCTCCTAGAGGGCAGGAACAGAAGATTCATCCCCTGGAGATTGTGTTACAGCTATGGCCTGTACCCATCAGAATCATATTATCAGGTAGATCACCATTAGATAGGGTCTTAGGCAGTACATAGGTCCCAGGTAGGTAGATTGGTACTAGGTAGGTAGGCAGTAGTTAGGCAGGTTTCAGGTAGGTAGGCTACAGCTAGTTAGGTAGATTGGCCCTTGGTAGCGAAGTAGGTGGGCCCCAGGTAGCTAGGCTATAGGTGAGGCCCACATCGGTAGGCAGGGAACTAGGCTACAGGTGGCCCATGTAGGTAGGCAGGGTTGAGGTAGCTATAGGGGCCCATACAGGTAGGCAGGCAGGGTTTAAGTAGGGTATAGGGCCCCATAGAGGTAGGCTGGCAATGTTTAGGTAGCTATATGGGGCCATATAAGTAGATATGCAGGGTTTAAGTGGGTTATAGGGGCCATATAGGTAGGCAGGTAGGGTTTAGGTAGCTATAGGGGCCCATAGAGGTAAGCAGGGTTTAGACAGGCTTTATTAATGTTAAAAAATGAAGAAATAGCTTACTTACCTCTCTCCACACTCCCACGATGCAACACGTTCCCAGACAGCCAGTCTCTGGGCTTGGCCCGATGATGTGATGCCATCGCGCCACCCACGTCAGCACTGTGGGCCAGCGCCTGGTAGGTTTAAGTCCTTAGGCCTACCAGGCAGGACTGCTAAGATCGGGAAGTCCTATCTTTGAATGCTCGGGATAGAGGGCCTGGCCCTGCAGCTCCCCTCCACCCCGCCTGCAGTGAACTGTTATGTTCATTGCCGGCGAGCACAAGAGGGGAACTACCGGGGTAGCAGAAGCATTAGCAGCTGCCTCGTGGCCCGGGCCCCATAGTAGCTGATACATCTGCTACCCCAGTAGTTACGCCCATGGACCTGCCCTTCTCTCTCTGCTATCTGTCTTAATTGAGAGCAGGGAGTGACGTCACCACAGGTTGGCACACAGGACACCAGCAGTTTGAGAACATTGTGTTCTCTCTAACAAAGGACCGGGATTACTTTGATTACTTTAGAGCAGACAGTTTCAGTGCTCATAGATGAGATTTCCGGCTCTCATGTCAGTACAATTAGAAGAGCTGTGAATACAGAGCTAATATGTTAACCCCTTAACCCTGAAGCCTATTTATTTTCACTCACATTTGTTTTTTTCCTCTCCTTCCCAGAGCCATAACGTTTTAATTTTTTCATCAACTGTGGCAAACTACCTTACGCAGTCGCAGGTTTCTGCCACTAGGTGGAGTACAATACCAAACCACAAACTCCTACAAATATATGGGGCAGGAGAAATCCCCAAATAGAGATACCCGGCATTCAATATTAGATCAAGACAAACAAACTACCGAGATGACGAATGCCTATGGGTGTAGATATAGTTAAAACATAACTTTTAATAATGTATCAATGAAAATAATAAACATAAGGCAAAATAGCGGAGAATTCGCCCCGAAAAGGGCGGCCCCGCACCGGAACACCCTACCTATATGTAATAAATATCCTAAATACTAAAGTGAATACTAGAGTGAATATAGGGACAACAAACACAAGACAAAAACATTACTATACAAAAGGAGTGACTAATACACCAAGGTTACAATACATATAATAACAAACACTACCCCTACTTACAATACATACAAAGTAGTCCAACGCGTTTCTCCCACAAATAGTGTGGGTTCATCAGGGAACATAATAGTATGTCAACCGATAATATGTGTAATCATTTATATATATATATATATATATATATATATATATATATAATATCAAAAAGCTTACGTCCCTTTAGAATGGTACCGCAGGTTGAGACAGGTACGAGGATCCTGTGATGTTAGAAAGGGTATTAGAGAGGGTGTAAAATATAGTAGTGGCTACGGATGATAGCAAGTAGCTATGGGAAGAAAGGAGCAGCCCTGTATATATACCCACAGGAACATTAGATGTCAATGCTTACCACTCGTAGAGACGAGAGTAGCGTCCGGAAATTACAACTGCGCCTGCGCGGCCCCCACACATGGAGAGCGAGAGCCGTAACCATAGTTATTACTACGCTCCTCACATGGAAGCGAGCAGTGTCCGGAATTTACATCTACACATGCACACTCTCACTGATGAGGAAGAGACTGCAAATGCGCATTCCCTGCATATAGAGAGCATAGGCAGTTGCCATGGCTATTAATACGTCACTAATACAACTAAAGGAGGTATACGAAAAAGGCAACTGCCCGTGCGTGCTCACTGATGGTAGGTAGTGTCAGTAGTTACTATAAATATTAGTGCGCCATGGAAACGTGGACGCAGAGGGACACAACCGCACAGGAGACAAAGCAAAATAGCGATAGTGGTGCGAATGTTAACATGCGTGCACAAATAAAATGTAGGCGCAAACTGTTGATGAAGTTGGCGCCAAATATAGACTAAGGCATAGTAAGAATAACCATAGCAATATGATGTAAGGCAGAAGGAGATTATAAGCCGGACCAAAATATATCTATAGAAATGGGTATATAATAGAATAATAGTATAGTAGTATATTCCACACATCCAACAGTAGCCAAAGATCAAATAATGGATAATACAAACGATACAAAATATAGATATAAAAAATAGATACAAGGATATATGTCATAGATTTTACTAAAATAATATAGAGGTATTAAATAAATGGTGCAAGTGAGAAGGAGTCATTAAGTCCATGTGGGTGAAGGGTTTTGAGATAGAAGATCCAATGGGCTTCCCTTTGGAGCATCTTTCTATCAAAATCCCCCTTACGCTGGGAGGGAGTAACAACCTCAATGGCCGAAAAAGTGACAGATTGTGGATCATTAGTATGATACATATTCATATGTCGTGCGAGTGATGTATCACGATGATGCCTGATGTCACCCAGATGTTCCAAAATTCTACGTCGAAACTCACGGGAGGTTTTACCAACATACATAGATGGGCACCCACAAGAGGCTTGATAGATCACCCCGCGCGTTTTGCAATTGGCATAGCTCCTCATATAGAAAATTTTTCCAGTCTTAATGTTGGTAACTGTTTTTGAGACCCGGATAAACTTGCATGCCCTGCATGATCCACATCTATAAGTACCTGTCACTTGGTTCGTGAGCCAGTTACCCGATGTAGAAGGGGCAGTACAATGGCTATGTACAAGGAAGTCACCCACATTTTTTCCCCGTCTTAATGTAATGCGGGGAAAAGGATCAATAAATTCTGCTAGCTCCGGATCCTGTTGTAATAGGGGCCAAAAATTGGTAATAATCCCCTTAACATGTTTAAACGCGTTATCAAAAGTTCCTACCACTCTTAGTTTACCATCTCTTTTACATTGTGATGTCTCCTTAGGGTGCAGTAGAGAGGTTCGATCAACACCCCGAGCCCATTGATATGCAGGAGTTAGAACCTCCCTAGGATACCCACGCTGGAGAAACCTTCCTTGTAAAATGTTTGCTTCCTTCTTGAAGGTTTGTAAAGTGGAACAGTTTCGTCGGGTACGTATATATTGACCTTTCGGGATACCACGGCGTAGTGGGAAGGGATGAAAACTGTCCCATCTAAGCAGGCTATTTCCTGCAGTGGGTTTACGAAACAATGATGTTTCCAGACTACCTCCCTGACCCTTTTTAATAAGTACGTCCAGGAAGACTAGTTCAGAGCTATGTATGACAGATGTAAACCTGAGGCCTATATCATTACAATTGAGGCTAGCCACAAAACGATGGAAATCATTGGTTGTCCCGGACCAGAAAATTAAGATGTCGTCAATATATCTGCCCCAGTAGAGAATACTTTCTTGGGCCTGATGGTATTGTTCAGAAAACACAACGGTGCTTTCCCACCAGCCCAGGAAGAGATTCGCGTATGAGGGAGCACACGGGCTCCCCATAGCAGTCCCCCTGAGCTGGTGGTAATAGCATCCGCTGAACAAGAAAAAATTGTGTGTTAATACAAACCGCAACAATTCCAAAACTAGTTGGTTTATTGTTTCCTGTAAAAAGCTAGACCGGGTTTCCAGAAAAAATTGGACAGCCTCCAATCCTGCCTCATGGGGGATTGAGCTATATAAGGTCTCAACATCAATACTGCAGAGAAAAGTATTAGGTTCAACAGTAAGTCCCTCCAATTTGAGTAGAAGGTCAGTAGTATCCCTAACATATGAAGGGAGTGCCGTCACAAAGGGATATAAGATGGTATCAATGTATGTACTAACATTTTGTGTCAGGTTATTTATACCGGACACAATAGGTCTACACCTAAGAGGAAGGAGACCCTTATGGACTTTTGGGAGCCCATAAAATGTTGCAATTTGGGGGGCCTTAGGAAGTAGAAAAATATGTTCATTTTTATCTATTAGTCCCGAGGACAAAGCTTTGTCCAAAATCTCCTCAAGTTCCTTTTTAAAAGGAATTGAGGGATCGGATTTCAAAACACCATAAGCTGTTCTATCTTTAAGGATCTCAAGACACATATGTTTATAGTCCTCATAGTCCTGTATCACTACATTACCCCCTTTATCAGATGGCTTTATAATAATTGACTGATCCTTCTCCAAATTCTTTAACGCCAAGTATTCCTGTTTCGATAAGTTGTAATGTGACGGTTTACTTCCAGGAGATCCCTGAAGTTTTTCAATCGAGTCGCATACAACTTCCACAAAGGTATCAATATTGTGATCATTTAGAGGGGGCATTTTTGTGCTCTTCAATTTAAGTGTAGTGAATGGGCCTTTAGAGCGGTCTCTATCACCCTCCTCTAATAACTCAGTGAAAACACATAGGTCTTGAAAATCATCAGGGTTAATTCCTAGTTCCAGACATTTCCTTTTCTCATTCAATTTAAAGAATTTTTTCCACTTAAGTAATCTCCCGAACAGATGTATATCCTTAACCCAATTAAATGCATTGAAGGGAGTATTAGGGACAAAGGATAATCCCTTTTCAAGTACCTGTGTTTCAAACTGAGAAAGGTTGTGGTGAGATAAATTGATAATCTGAAAAATACCGGAAGCTTCAGCATCAGGCCTCTCATAATTGTCTACTGAGCCTGTAATGTTTTCTCTAAAAAAAGACGGTGTAGGCTCCCAAGAATTGGGGGGCTCCTGCACCCTCTTGTTGAATCATAGTTGAGGGTGTACAGGGGCTCCCGAAATAGACGGCAAAGAAGAGGAAGAGTGAACTAGTGGTGAGGAGCCAGCAGGTTGTCCCCCTTGTTTCATGGGTCCTTTCCTCTGATTTCTCTTTTTTGGGACCCATTCTGTATAGTTGGAGTACAGCAGAATACCTGCTGCGGACGTGCCACCGAAAACCTGGTCTCGATGGGGGAAGGCAACTATTTGGTGTCAGTAGTTGTTGACACAGGCAGCTAGTATGGCTGATATATATATGTATATATATATGTTGCCTTTTCTGGAACGGTCACAGTGTTGGGTGGGAGGCTCTTTCCCCAGAAGGCTTGAGTGAAGCCTAGAGTGTACAGTCTGTATATTAGTGGTGGCTGGACGGTAGGTCCAGACCACAAGATCGTGAGGGACTCACTTTTAGTGTATTTAGTGGCTAGAAGGCCAAGGATTTTCTTTGTATTGTTTTGTTGCCTGTTGTTCCTGTGCCTGTGAATAAAGCTGGCTGAGGCCAGTCGGAAAGAAGCTTGGTTCGACTGCTATATCTGTGCCGTTCCACTTATAAAAGCTGCGGCCCGCATAGCTAAGCTGGTTAATCCCCGGAACGGTCTAAAATGGCGTCCAGTCGTGAGTGAAGCGCAACACAACATAGACATATGAAGGCTGTTGTTTTGCAGGACAAGATGTACTTTCTAATGGTGTCATTCATCGTACCATAGAATATACTGGGAAAATGCCCCCAAAAATTACTAAGTTGGACAAAATGTGAAAAAAAGTATTGCATTATGTTTGAGGGGTTTTTGTTTTTATGGCATTCAATCTTCAGTACAAATTATATGCATTCTACAGGTTGATATGAATCTGGCAATACTAAACTTGTATGGTTTTCGTATGTTTTGGTACCGTAAGAAAAATCTAAACATTTTCTAATTTTTCAAATTTGTGCAATTTCTATGACCTATAACTTTTTTGTATTTCCACCTTTGCATTTTTTGCAAACTGAAGTGTACTTTTTATTGGTACCCGTTTGGTATACATGCAACTTTTTTTTATCACTTTTATTCTAAATTTTTAGGGACATGAAATGACCACCAAAAAAAAACAAACAATTTTGGCGTTTGGAATTTTGTTCATGTCTACGGTGTTCAGAATACGGGATAAATGATGTTATATTTTAATATATCTGACTTTTTCAGATGCAACGATACTAAACATGTGTAACTATTATTTTTTAATACTATAAAAAATTTTTTTTTTTTTTACTTTGAGTCACTCTAGGGTGCACAAATGTTTATACAGCCTATTGTATTGTAATACAATAAGGTGGACAAACGGCGGTTTTACTGCTTTCCTGCCTGAGGTAACAAGTAGTTAAATGGAAAACATGGCGGCGTTGGAAGCCTTCACCAGGCTTCCAGCTGCCATGTTAACCGTTCGAGACCTCCCAATTAGAATGAAAAACGGTGCCTGGTCCCGTTTCTTATTCGTTTAGATGTTGTGGCCATGTTCAGCATGGTGTTTAAGGGATTAAACAGCGGCAAATGGAGCCGGCTTCATTCTGTGCAGTTACTGGCGGGTGTCAGCTGTAAATAGCGATCCCACTACAAAGTCCATTACCACCATCAGGACATACCAGTATGTCCAGATGCGGTAAGGGGTTAATCACTGTTTTAGAACCACCCCCAGCCTCAGCAGAAGGAGACAGGAAGCATGACTCTTAAACTGCCTGTGGCGCTGTGAAACAGTATGGTAAGACAACCCCTTTAATACTGTAGATTCATATTGAAGATATAAAACAATGACTGAACACATTGAATTAAATGGCAAAAAAAAAAAAAAAGTGTTAAACCAGAATGTTTTTATATTTTACAATCTTCAATGTAGCCCCCTTTTGCTTGGACTACAGCTTTGCACACGGTTGGCATGCTCTCACGTGCGAGAGGTAATCGCCTGGAATAGTTTTCCAACAGTCTTAAAGTATGTGATTATAAAGTGTTAGCTGCTTTTCCTTTTACCCTGCAGTTCAACTCAACCCAAACCATCTCAACTGCGTTTAGGTCAGGTGATTTTAGAAGCCATGCCAAGAGCCAGCTTCATCATAGTGATAGATGGTTTTCATGACTGCACTGGAGGCTACCTACAAAATTCTTACAATTTTCCAGACTGACCAACTTTCATATCTTAAAGTAATGATGGAGTACCTACCTACTTTGCTGTACACGTCTCCATGCAGAGGACACAGGTTCTGGTGTAATGACAAGACTGCATTTGGCCACAGATTAGATACACTGATGAGCCATACAATTTAAAACCACTTACCTTTGTGTAGGTCTTGTAACACCCACCAAACACCTTTGACCTACGGTATGGACTGCACCAGTCCTTTGAGGGTGACTTATGATATCTGACAGTATCTAGCATAAGCAAGGTGGGGCCAACAATTCTCAAAGCACTATCCGATCTGGGAAGATTGGAGGCCAAATCACACCTTGAACTTTTCGTTTCGGAATATAATAATCATTGCAGTCCAAAAGGGCTCAAGAGGTGGCCAGTATTAAAGGAATAATATTAAGCGGTGCACTTGGACAGCAAAAAAGGCTGAAGAGGGTTATTTCACTACAAAGATTAGCTTTCAACATGGAGGGAACAGTAAGTGAAGACACTTTCCCAATTAAATTGAGTCACCAAGACTGACAGCCAGTGAGATAAAGATCAACAGGTCAGCTGCTATAGGGATTTCAGGAGATGATGCACTACTACTAACAGAGATAACTCAAAATCAGTAGGACATTTGTAATGAACATATATTGCAAAGCTGCTTGTTTTTTTTTAAAGATCTTTTAATTAAAACCTAATCATTGTAGTGAGACAACCCCTTTAAGATCTCCTGCTCTCATGTCAGGGCATAGAGGAAGAGCTGTGAATACAGAGTTGATATGCTAATCACTGCTATAGAATTAGCCACAGCCTCACCAGGAAGAGACAGGATGCAAAAATGTAAAACTGCTTGGGGCTCTGAAACAGCATGGTAACACAATCAATTTAACTCTGTTGTACATGTGGAAGCGAGTTCAAAATGAATTCCAGGACCAAAGGTTTTCCAAGAGGCAACGTTGGCCAGAGTAACACGTTGCCTCTGCTGACTTGTCTTCTTCGCATAAGGCCTCCCGGAGCTTTCTCTTCCACAACAGATGCATCCACATTTAAATGAAATGCGATTCATCAGACTTCTGTGCGTCTCAGATGGTGTTTCCATTCTGCTGACCCATATACATTTGTTCCTAGTTACATCGGCTGCTGCTTCCCATAGCTCACCATTCTAGTGCTGGATCTGAGCATGCCTGACCAGAAAGTTGAAATTAAACTACAGGTCATAGCCCTTGCTAACAAGCTATAAACATCAGATTCTGGGCCAGTAATTTATTAGCAATTATGAGGAAAACTACTGAAAAAAATTTATCATATATTGAAGATTTTTACTTTGTACTACACCCTTTAAACACAAGTCAAGTTTTGTGGTTCTGCAGCAGTGATTAGCATATTCAGCTTCTAGCATGTCATTACTCTGACAGTACAGGAGATTGTTAGCTCTAACACGATTACAGATAAAGCCCATGCTTCTCAGTTCTCACAGCTCATGTACCTTTTGCTTAGTAAAGCTAATCTTGATAGAATTAGTTTGCATCAATCTCAGTCCATCAGTGGGCTAACGTCACTCCCTGCTAATCAGACGTCCATCAGTATGCAGGTAACCAATGCATTTATATATTATATATATATATATATATATATATATATATATATATATATAAATAAAAGTCTTCATTTAACAGTCCCTTTATGTTGAAATCTAATCGGTGTAGTGAGAAAACCCCTTTAACTTCAAGAAAAGAATGGGCACTTGCTGCATAATGTCATTCACCCCTTAACGGCCGCCCATGGTCTTTTAACGACTGGCATTTCAGGTCATTCATCTTTTGATGTCGCTGCACACAGAGGGGTTTTGCGGCTCCTAGCACCACAGCTGCGCTACGACTAAAGCTATACTGCACAGCCCTGGTCCTAGCGCTCCGCTCCCCGTCCTTTAACCCTATGACCGCAGCATAATGAAAGGGCTTTCCTCTGCTCTGTTGATTGGGATTCCCAATGACCCGACTGAGCCCGGGGAATGGCTGCACAGTCAGCCCTGGGGACCGAGAATAGCCCCAGGGCTATCTGTAACAAGACAGCGATCAGGGCAAACTGTGCTACCCTGATTACTACCTGTGTCAAACTGACACAGATTATAATGTATTAGCATGTATGAATATGCAACCCACTATGCAGAATATGCTCTGTACACATGGTGAGCCAACAATGGCAATGCTCTTACATGCATGTGCGCTACCCATTAATAAAGAAAGCTACATTTTGTTTGTAACTTGGGATCTTTACTTTCCCTTTTTCTTGCCATCAGCTAAGCAATGAAACTATGGAAGACAGGTTTTGCAGCACTTCAAAAATTGCTGCCAACCGCTCACTATTCGGATAGAAAGTCCCACAACCAAACTGTATTTAAAACATTATAAACATGACTACATATTTCATGCTGTACACCGGCACTTCCCTGTGTCTATGAAAGCAAGTTAATGTGTTAATACATAAAAACGAACACAAATATATGCAAATGAAATGTATAAAATTGCCAAAAAAAAAAAAAAGGAAATGGTTCAATAAAAGTATACATTAAAAAGTGTAAACACCGATGGGGCGTGGCTTGGCATGGCAGAGTGAAGACGTGTGCTCCTGTGCTCCTCGCCAGCTTCAGCGATACACCGGGCTAATTTCACCACCAGATATGGGCAAAAGGCAGGGTACTCGTGCCCAGACCCGCTCTGCGTCCTCTCAAGGCGAAATTGAGCATTACTTCGGAGGTTTCGCGGCCCTAATGGACAACCCCCAACCCGACTGCCCGGGAGCCCAAAATGGCCGCCGTGCACACCCCTGGCAAACCCGACTCCCCGACAGCCTCCGCCAGCGGAACAACCGGCCAGATCGAGACACACAAGAGGTGAGCCGGGCATCACGACACCCACCCTGACCCTCAGCTTACCAGACATCCGGCCGGCAGGAGCCGATGCGGCGGAACACCTCCCGGGCGCGCAGACCATGTCTCCTCCAGCTGGATGCTGCGAATCTGCTCCTCCATCTCCGGCTTCCGGCGGCAGCGCCTGGACAGACACGTGACTGCAGCCGCCCGCACCTATCGTGCGGCTCAGACGGCCTCCCCAGCACTGGATCGTGCAGCCCGCAGTCCAGTACATCAGCCGGCGCCATTCTTGCCCACGTGGCATGGCGGCACTTCCTCTTCACCAGCGGTGCCGCAGCAGGATACCCACTACACAGGACCGCCGGGTGGCGCTTCGCTGGTGGCCTCGTCGGCACAGGTATGCTGGGAGGGATCCCGGGACTCCTACATCGCTCACCTGTCTTCATGCCCTCCTGCTCACCACGGCTCAGCTACTACAATGGAAGCAGCTGCAGGGCCCATGGGGGAAAATGTAAGCAGAGGCTCACCGTCTCTATGCCTCCCAGCTGCCTCAGGTCCTCAATCTGGGTCCCCCTTTGCCTCCCAGGATATGTCCCTGCATGAGGGAGTGGAGGGGAGAGAAGATGCCACCTCTTCTTGTTATGTCCAGCTGGGCACAGACACCCCCTCAGCACACCTTGTACTCCCCACCCAGGTGTGCACCTTGAGAGCCGCAGTGCCCACACCTCCACAGTTGCCATCCCAACGGCACAGCCAGGACTTCTCTACACCTAGTACTAATGATCCTATGGAGGGTGCTCCAGTTGCGGCCTACTACCACTTGAGAGCGTTCCCTGATTATGATCAAATCAACACGAGTCAGCGACCGCACAATTGTTCTCCCTGCAACAGCATCTGGACAATGTCGAAAATAGAAGTAGGAGAAACAACCTACGTATTAGGGGTCTGCTGGAGTCGGTCCCACCTAGCGACCTTTTCGACGTCTTAACCAGTATCTTCAACAACCTTCTAGATCGACCACCGTCAACGTATATAGAGATCGATAGGGCCCATAGAGCCCTCAGACCACTGAGCTCTGACCCTCTCCGTCCAAGAGACGTTATATGTCGGATTCACTATTACGGTCTCAAGGAGGAGATCCTTCAGCAATCCAGAAACCAACGCCAGCTTTCCTACAAAGATGCACCCCTCCAAATCCTATCAGACCTCTCACGCCATACTCTAGCTCAGAGAGCCATGCTAAAGCCTCTACTCGCTATTCTGAAGGAGAGGAACATCACGTACAGGTGGGGATACCCATTCGCCCTTATTTCTCGCATTGGGGACCAGACACTCTCAATACGCTCTCCTGAGGACATTCCCTCCTTCTTGCAGGCCCTCCAAATTCAGGACATCACCTTGCCGGAATGGCCATCTGTGTCATTCCCTGCTTCCAGAAACGTAACTAGACCAGGCGCCAAAGAGGGCCCGACGAGACCCGGAGGTGGTCTACCCCCAAGACGACCCAAATCTAGGGGACGCGGACCTGATGGACACCCTACCTCTTCCAGTAGGGGTCAATGCTCTATCCAGGGCTCTGGAGGCCCGCTGTAGTTACTCTACTCCGCACGCCCTTAACGCCAGGATCAGTTGGCAATTGTCAAATGTAGTAGTGGCCTTATTTACTGCTATTTAATCTATTCGGTGATTTTCTATGCCCATGTTATATGTTAGCACATTTACAGATGTTAGCCAGGTTTTCCATATGCTCCAGAATAGGAGTCACTTCTTTTGATGTGTGCCTTCCTCGTTCCCCCAATAGGTAAGGGATCTTCCCCTGAGCTGTCTGTAGACTCAGTGGCCTCCCTTTTTTGCAGATGTCTGCCCTCTTTAGTGCCAGCTGTACTGGTATTACCCCTGTTTTTTTTTTTTTCTTTTCTCCTTCTCCTCTCCGTGTCTCTCTCCTGGCCCCTCCTGCCCTCGTCGGTGGCGGCGTCCCTCTCGGCGGCCTGCTCTCATGACCAAGCCTAATCATGGGGGATCTTAACATAGCTTCCTTTAATGCGAAGGGACTCAATTCACCCATGAAGAGATCGCATATCCTGCGTCACTTCCATCACCAAAAAACACACATCTTATGTCTTCAAGAGACGCACTTCAAGATAGGACAGGCCCCTGTTCTCAGAGACAGGTTTTATACCCAGTGGCATTTTGCTAGCTGCCCCATTTCTAAAACACGTGGCGTGGCGATAGCTATACACAAATCCCTCCCACACCAGGTCCTGGACTGTGTTATAGATGTGGAAGCCAGATATATTGTTTTGGTTATTTCTGTTAACGGCCAACTTTTCACGATTATAAACGTTTACGCCCCGAATCAAGGACAGGTTTCCTTCCTTACATCACTGCTTGATAGGATTTCCTCCTCTGTGAAAGGTACGGTTCTCCTCTGTGGGGATCTCAACCTAACCTTGGACAACTCCACGGGCAGAGCCACCCTTTCTTATTCCGCCATTAAAAAAGCCCTCTTGCAGTACCAGTTGTGTGATGGCTGGAGACTACAGCACCCCACCACTAAGGACTACACCTTTTATTCAAATCCACACGGTACGTATAGCCGTATCGACCATATCTTAGTTCAGCATAATGCCCTTCCCTGGCTACGATCATCCTCAATAGGTAACATCCTTTTGTCAGATCACGCCCCCATATTTTGTTCTTTTTTTGTCCCTTCTGTGTCTAACCAAACCAAAATCTGGAGACTGAACGACTCTTTGCTGTCTGATGTGGCTTGTGTAGCAGAACTTGAATCTACAGTGGAAAATTTCCTGTCGGATCACGCAAATGATGCCACCGCCCCCATTTATAAATGGGAAGCTCTCAAATGCGTACTCCGAGGGGTTCTCATCAAACACGGTAGCAGGTTGAAGAAAGCGAGAGCTCACTCCCTATCCCTGGCCCTGCAGAAAATATCCTCTCTGGAATTACTGCATAAGCAAGCTCTATCTCCCTCTATTTTACAGGAACTGCAACTAGCACGATTAGAAGCGAAACGCCTCCTCGAGATTTCTTGGGGTCGTTACCTTCAGTCGTGTCGCAGCGTGTTCTACGAACATGGCAATAAAAGTGGTCGCCTCTTGGCTAGGGCTACGAGGGAGAAGATCGCTCGCTCCTTCATACCTTGTATCAAAAACCCGGATGGGGACCTGGTCCACACCACATCAGACATTGCAGAAGCGTTCAAGTTGTTTTTTTTTTTTTTTTTTTAAACATATTTTTATTCATTTTCAATAACATAAAAGAACAAGCGAGATACAAATGAGAGTACATGCTCCTTTTCCGTGCAACGAGGTAATAGCTTTTCAGATAACATATCGATACCTAATACATTCAATAGTGACATTGACATCTCAGGTTCACAAAGTTCTGTTAGACCATTCCCAACGTCTTGATTTGCTCGCCAAGCACAGGTGCAAGTGCCAATGTGCTATGATGCGGGTATCAGAGCAGAGATATAAAAAACAAAACAAAAAAAAAAACAACGCTATATCTTAACCAAAATAACATTGCAACATAAAAAACAACCTTTCTGCCAGAGGTTCTGTATTAGCATCAAATATAAAACATATATCAATCAAGCAGATCCTAACTGTCTGGTATATATAGATAGCCCATTTTGGTTCCCCAGGGTCATTCAGGGTACAATCCCCACTGCTACGT